>PISX010026621.1:0-24200 GCA_004024625.1 Mellivora capensis | reverse complement strand
TTCTTGTAGTATATGGAGCCACATTGGAATCATGACAGCATATGTTAAAACCATGCGGTGTGGTTCAGTAATATAAAGCTAACATTTCCTGAAATAATTTGAAAATTTAGCAGACTGTGAAGTTACCCTGATAAGGAACTTGGTTTTGATTACAATAATGAGATATATGGTGCAGTGTCAAAAACTGTCTTCCAGTTGACACAACAATCCATAATTTATAGATTGCCTTAAAAATTAAAAGGCGAAGTCAATTATAACTAATTATAATGCTACATTTACTCAAGAAGTTATTATATCCTTTGGGATAAAGGAAGTAATATTCATGTCAGTCAGGAATCTTTAGCTACAGCTTCCTGGTTCTATCTTAAGAATTCTTCAGTTTCGTTTTGTGAGAATCCTAAGCCACTGAAAGCCTGAAACCCCCACTATTTTTAGAAATAACTGTAGTAGCTTCTATACATTGTTGCACATTTGCTCCTATTTTGAACTTCTTAATGGTGCCAAATCTTCAGAGAGGTTACTGGAAGTTTTCACGAGGACTGCTGAATCAGTCAGAAGCAAATTTTAAATCATGCTGGAGAAAATAATAATAATTAATCTGAGTTCCAGCATCTGAGTGTCCATCGTTATTCCTATTAGTGATGGTTTCAAATACTCAATAGAAATTAAAAATCCCAAATTCTGCCTATTTATTCAATCTTTATCTGAAGCTGGCCAGCATTTTCTTTTTTTACAGACAAAAGCCAAACTATTTGCAAGTGATACTCGGCACCTATGAGCATCTCCTAAAGAAATGAAATGGAGTAGTTTATGTTTTCCTATAATTTTATGGCATAAGGAAAGGAGGTCTACATCCTTGTATCAACTTCCTAGAAAATTTGATGACTTTACAAATTAAGGGCTGAATATCAGGTGATCGGCGAGGCCTTCTTTGGCCTATGCTTTGATCGTGAAGCTGTTTATAAGTGCAGAACCTGTATCTTGTTTTCTGGAATCAGACACAGTGCATGTAGGTAGCATAGGCTGTTTTCCTTATCTGGGGGGTTGGGGGAGAATGGAATAACATTCTGGAGAAACAGTAAGGGAATATGTACCCCAAGAAGACAAACTACAACATCCTAGTTGTTTGAGTAATATTATAAGTTGTGATCCTTTTTATATATTTAAGATTTCATTTTGTTGGAAAGCTTTCAAAGGGTGACCGGGTGGGTGTGCCAATGACAAAAGCTCCTTGTAACAATTCTGAGCATGCTTTATGCTTTATAAAATGGGATTGTAAAAATCCTCTCAAAAATGGCATCTGAAATAGCATTAAAACACAATTTCCTTTGATAAGGCTTTAAGGCACTCCTATGAAAAGTGATACCACTCTGAGTAGCGTGTATCAGCATTACGCGATGTTGTGTTGCTCATAACTGACATTAATCCATTAAGAGTGCGAGGGCCATTTATTTTCCTCGTGAAGTCATTAAATGCCATTATTGATTTCTGTTCAGTCTGTTAGACTGTACCTTCATTTTGTGATCGTTATATACATTAATGCTAAGTGTTGATTGTGTGCCCTTTAAATAATAGATATTATCGTATTTAACATTCAAGCTTAAAATTAAGTTAAAATAGTAACAATTACGAGAAAGAAATTCTGTAATTGGTTCACTAACCAGGATCATGTGTATTAAAATTATAAAAGTGATACTGATGTTTAAAAATATAGAACTTACACGTCTCTAGTGTTATTGTTTGCTCGATGGTAAAGAGATAACTTTTTTTTTTTTTAAGGATTTCATTTATTTATTTGACAGGGAGAGACACAGTGAGAGAGGTAACACAAGTGGAGGGAGTGGGAGAGGGAGAAGCAGGCTCCCCGCTGAGCAGGGAGCCTGATGCGGTACTTGATCCCAGGACTCTGGGATCACGACCTGAGCCGAAGGCAGGCACTTAACGACTTAGCTATCCAGGCACCCCAAGAAATAACTCGTTAGTCACTTTTAAGTTAGTAAAGTAAAATTAATAAAACTGGAACATGGGTTTTTATTATACTCTTTTTCTGCTGCCATTTCTGTAACTGGATTCACCACTGTGTGCTGATTTGCAGATGGGTCTTGTACTCTTTCATTGTAAGAGTTCCCTACTTTTTACTCTGTAAACAAAACCAAGTAAATACCAGATTCTTGATTCTTTGGAGTGTTAAGCAAGAAAATGGGGGAGGACAATGAAAAAAAAAATCAGTATACGATACTAGATGGATAACACAACATGGTTTTTGTTACAGAATTCATTTTATAATAAGTTCGTTGAATTGAAATGATGTAGAATTGGTATTTCTTTACACTCCCTTGAAATAATTTTATTGGTCAGAAGACATGGCAGCATAGAGAATTCTGTTCTTTGTGATTTCTGTCATTTTTTAAAGACCAGTCTTTTCTTCCTGAGACACAAACCCATTATACCCCGTCCTTTACCAGAAGGTGTACTTGAATTGTACCAGGAACTCGTAACTTCCCTGTTTTTGGCGGCATCTCGAATATGCCTCTTTCCCATCCTTTTGGAACTCGATACAGAAACTCTTGGCTTATACAAAGGTGCGATGATGTTTATTAGATCACCATTCTCCCAGGAAGTAGTGCTCAAGGTTCTCAGCCTCCAGCACATACAACCGAGTGGTCCCACGTTTATTGCAAAGAGCATCTTTGGAGAAGTTGTATGCTCAGCGCTTTTCCATAGGCGTCTTGCTCGTGGAAGGCAACCTGAGCAGAGCTGTGATATTAATGAATTATGACAAGCCTTTTGCCTGTCAGGCAGAGGTTCCCGCCTTCCTCCTTTAAGACAAAAACTTAATGGAAGATACTCAGATGGGCAAGCTCTCTGATGATACCCCTTAAGTGCTCATCCCTTTTCTGATGTGAATATTCAGAGAGCCGTGAAGCTGCAAGTGGCAGCATTTAATATCGTCTTTCTCATAATGCCTGAATAATTTTCCGGAGACTGATCGCTGCAGCTGCTGTGAACATGGTTATTTGTTTATTTTTCACCTTGGTCCTGGTGGAATGCTGACCTAGCTAATCCTCAGGACTCACGGGGAAAATGGTTTCATAGTCATAGCTCTCATCGGTTCTCTCAAATAAACACAAAACCAAAGCTTACGGCCAGCCAGTTTAATAATAGAGAAATAAGGAGAACGGGCTCTGGTTTCCTTTAAAAGTGCAAAAAAAAAAAAAAAAAGACTGTTAATGAAGAATTCGATGAAAAATGAAAACTGTCTTGCATATTTTTAATGGATGTTTGTGAGAGGAAAGGAGAAAGCATAGGCTGTCGTGGTGAGTTATAGAATGTTTTTGAGATTTCCCTCTGGTCGTGCTGCTCATTATGTCAAACAGCCTAGCTTTTAAGCTACTGTAGTTTTCGTTTTATGTGTATTGGCCTTCATTTGCTGAAATGCTTCAAGTTCACAGCACTAAAGTCATTTTGAAAACGGGATGTAATTACAAAGGTATCTTATGCTTACCAACAGCTTTTTTGGATCAATTTAATTATCATTACTTGTGGATACTGTAAATTGAATATCCCTTCCCTAATTACATTAAACTCAGGGGTTAGCTGCTTAAACATCTAAATGAGAAAAGTTCATCCTTCGCTATAAATAGGAGAATTGTTCTCTTATTTAGACTGACCTTAGAAGCTAAGCATTTTACATGATATTGTCAGGTGAGCATTATAAAGACAGTCTGTAATGAGATCTGTAATGAGGAACTAAGGTATAATGGCCCTTTGAAAAAGTTAATTTATTCAGCGTTTTCTGATTGCATGATGGAATTAACGTTTGTGTGTATGTCCAGACCCCTTTTTTAAAGGGGCCGGTCACAGCATTCGTGCTTTATTCATAGTCTGCCGGTAGTCCAAAGTGGTTTAATATTACTCTTCTAGCTTAATGGAAGCCACCGTAAAGTAGTGAATTAGTCTTGCCCTTTTAAACAGAGCTAATTTATTTAGAGACTAGGAATGCTATTTGCCCACCTTCCCCTTACCCCCTTTTACACAAATGATATACAGGAGTTTATTCAGGCCACAGAAAGAGTATATTTTTCTCAGAGGGGGAAAATGATTTTAGACACCTATGAACAAGGACTGTTATTTCCTGTTGTGGAAAATCGGCCTTTAATTAGTTGATGTGTGTGTCTTTTCCCATTTGTTGTCTGTTTAGCTCAAGTGATCGTGTGCTTTGTAAGGAAACGGGTTGTTTCTGGAGAGAAATTTGATTGATTTCAGCTCGTTACAGTCCTTGTAAATTTTAGTGCGTACAGAGCTACTTGCTTTTATGTACTTTTTCTTCCTTAGTTGTAGCTTGAGACTTAAAAATGGAGGTATGACTACTTATTTTCACAGAGCAGGTCCTGCTGAGTGTGCCTTATGATTTTTCATAAAACTTGGAGGATAGGACAAGTCGAGGCTAAGTGTATTAGGATCTGAAGCAATTCCTGGGATAAAGTAACTAGAAGAGGGCTTTGTTGTGCAAACAAGTAGCTAAAATCATTAATGAGTAATGGCTAATTTTGGATCAAAACACATCCTGAATGCTATCTGGATTTTCTAATGTGGTATATTGTAGAATTCAACAGAATCAAGAAAAAATGTGGACTTAGTACTGTTCGGGAATTAACAAGTGGTTTTGAAATCTGGGTTTTCAAAAGGCAATTACATGTCATATTAAAGTATACCAAGAGAAGTGTAATTACAGCTATTTTGAAATATTTTCAACCACACCACCTTCTAGAAACTTACTTTTGCTGGGATGCCGAATAACAAAATTAAAATTCTTTGGCTGTAGGTATGTCTTTTAACACCTTTTTAAAAATGTAGTTTCTTAAAAATATGGAGTTTCACATAGCAGTTTAGTGGTTAAAGGTATGAAATTGAATGTTCGTACAAGTAGCAATTTTCCTGATCAATTCAAACAGGCACTGAACTCTGGAATTGCATTTCTAATATTAGAGGACTGACCATAGGCAACTGAACTTGAAAAATACAGGCAGCAATTTTATGCGTCTGATACAATTAGACACAGTTAGCAGGTGCATTGGCCCATTAGCAGTCAGTGAAGTTTTAGTCTTCATAAAAAGCAATCAGAGGTAGGCACTTAAATATAGATGTGTATAGATACGGTGGGAATTTCAAAGAGCCCTGCACATACAACTGTTCCAGAGAAGGAATCTTTGTAAAGATACTTCGTGTATCAGTAGTCGAGTAACAAACACTCAGGTTCAGGAAGAGTGAAGAAGCGATGGTTTGAAGCCGATTTAATCATCCGCGCATATGATACTTTTCCTGTTAAACGAAGTAGGGGGTTGTGTGGGTTTTGTTTTGTTTCATCTTGGTGGTTTTTATCTTCATCTCTGCAGGATGCTCAGAGTCATAAGAGTTGAGATTCTCAGTCCAGAGTTTGTGAGACCAAAGGGTATGTGAGCCATAGGCTTCTTGGAAGGAAGGTGCTGACTCAGGTTATCTCCTTCTGTATTACTACTAAAGCTCCAGGATGTAAGTGTTTTTGATGTTGATTATGATAATGGACACACATTAAAGTTAGCTCAGAAATTAAGGGCTGTTAGCAAAACTGTTCCTCATTTATCCTCCCTTCTTGAGAAATTTTTCTACACTGTGGACTGTTTATGCCGCTCTGTGTGCCCAGTTAATGGTGTCACGATCCCTTCTGATCATTTTAATTACGTTTCCCTGAGGTGGTACCAAATCTGGCGATATCTTGCTAAAACTTTCCTCCCGTTAGCTTAATCAGTGGCTTCCTTTGCACCCTCAAACTCTATTAAACAGTTTGTTTCTCAGAAATATGTTAAAAGACATTTTAAAAATTCTAGATTTCAGCACAGTGCGCAGGATGGTTTATAAAAGCAACATCTGTGTGAACTTGGCCATAGGCAAGTTTCCTCAAAGAGCGAAGGCGTCTTGTCTTAAGTAATATTAAGCATTTACCAAAATGTGTAGGTACTTTGTGGGGTAGACCTTGTAGAAGCTTGAAAGTGGAAGTACAGAGTTTTTACTTGGCACAGTGTGTGGTCCCTCGGTGTGCCAAGTAAAAACTCTGTATTGTTTATGCACAGTGATAGGAGCATAAACCCCTTGACTTGATTATGAAACCATTTGGTCATGAAAAAGCAGATGGAGGGCTGAGTCTATTTAAAGTAGAATGATCTGAAGAATGTCATTTAAAGTTGGAGGTAGAAGAATTCCATCTTAACATGTAGGGTAATAGGGAAGAACATAAATTAGAGCCTCAGCTGAAAAAAAACAAAACCATGACATTTAATTTTCACAGTTACTCTCTGGGTATCGGTCCCACTTCTCAGATGGCACAATGGAGTCTCACGGAAGTGAAGACAAATTACTTTCCCAGGCTCAGAGCACTGATGTAACTAACCAGTATGTGAATCCAGGTCGGTATCACTCCAGAGTTTCTCAGTGAAACCTGCCTGCCTGTACTCTGTGGCCCATGGATTTGGCGTCAGTATAAACACAAAGATGAAATATTAAGGAAGGAAAGCCTTTCCCTCTCCTTTCTCTTCTCCCATGTCCTGTTTGTATGTTCCTCTCGTCACCACTCGTTGCCTGTTCTTTTCCCGTCATCATCCTTACTTGCCCCAGAGTCATTACAAATAAATAAGTGTAAGGAAAAGGTGTGCTTACAGAGCAAATGCATCTTCAAGACAACTCCTTAAGCCTCCAGTATTAACAGGTTCTAGAACTCTCACTGCTCACAGAACTGGACAAAACAGGCAGCTGGTAAGAGGACTCACAGATCTGCAGGCTAGAGTTTACGGACTAACTGGCAATTTTGTAAGCCCAGCCATAGGCCAGATTCCCAACTACTAAAATCTCTACCGCCCTTCTCCCAAGATATATTATTTTCTTCTTTAAACCTTTGACAGACTAATAATGCTGGATTCATAAGCCTTGAGTAACAAATGTCATCATAAAATGTTTATGTATTTTTAAGGGGAATCTTAGAAAAGCTTTTTCCAACATGTACCTCTTTAAATAGCAACAGGGCCAGAATCCAAAGGAGTAAAAAATAATTTTTAAATAAGGCCCTTATACGACTTCTGGTTTACATAACCATCAAAATATTGTTCCTGAGTGTCAGAAGTCCTCTGGTCTGTGTCTGAAGCCACTACGAGATGTATGGAATCCAGGAAGTAAATACTCAAGTCGCTAAGCCATAATAAAGTGAATACCTGGGTTTTATTAACGAGTCATTGAATTATTATAAATATTAAGAAGGTATCATGTTCCAAAGACCATCTTTAAAAAACGTGTGTTGCCAATTGTATAGAAAGTTAAAGGGCATTCTTACATGACGATAAGTTATTTTTATCTTATCTGTACTGTAAACTTGGCATGCATCATGTATTGACCATTCCTTCCCCGTACTCCATGTCTCCTTACCCCCAACCGCATCCTTGTTTGTTTTTTTAACCCAGAGGCAAAGGAATAAGCTAGTACCACCTTAATTCTTATTGTGCCAGTCCCAATAATTGTTTTTAATTTTTACTCCTGAAGTTAGATGTACAGTCCACTTCCTTCCCCCCCCCCTTTTCCTTTCTGGTTCCCAAATTATGGTTCATCCTGAAAATCTTATGCCAGATAGGTTTGTCAACTAGGAAAAATGGCATCAAATGGCAAAGGAGGTTTGTGACCTACTGCCCTTAGTACAGACACGTCAGCAGACCTAAGTTAATATAGCATCTATACTCAATCATATATATGTTTCACTAACTAATCATCAAAGGCACAAGTCAATGGTATCCACCTCCAAACTTTGCAAAATAGCTTTGTGTACTGACAAGAAAGCATTAAGTTTTCATCACAAAGTCTCCGTCCGGAGACTAAATGTGAAAAAGAAGCTTGGAAAGATGCAAGTAAATGAGTTAATTATTTACAAATATGACAGAGGCTTGATATTCTTCATATACAAAGAGTTCTTACAAATCAATAAAAAAAGAGACACAAGAGAAAAATGTAAAGTTTATAAAAGGTGACATGGCTAACTAATAACCATGAAAAAATGTTCAGCATTATTAATGATCAATGAATGACTTTGTAATAAAACAGCAGTGTAGCATCTTATTTCATTTCTCACTTTGGCAAAGATTTTAAAAGCTTATTAATGTTAATGTCATATACTTCTGGTGGGAGTATTTCCTGGTCAACAGTTCAAGGAATGTAGCTTAGCAGCATATGTTTTAAGTTTTGTTTAAGTATATAGCATTTGGTTTAGAAATTTATATTTGAAATTCTAAGTAAACAATTTGGAAAGGTTTTCAGGTATGTGTGTATATACAATAACATTTATCAGTATCATTTGTAATGTCAAAAAAAACCTTCAATGGCCAGCAATAGGGGATTGCTTAAAGTACGAAGTTGAACATCTCATAATCTTTGAAGGTACTGATTAGAGCTCTGTGATCTCTAATAATTATTGATGGAATTTATGAGAGACTAAGTAGAAAAATAGGTTATAGAAGAACACAGGTAGTATGTTCCTATTTAATATATATGCAGTGTATATTTGAACAGGAAGCATCTGAAAGGGAACACCCAAAGTTATAACTATATATATTTATGGATAAAGAGAGTTGGGAGGTTTTATTTTTTTATTTTATCTTTTGATTTCTCTGATGACTCCAAGTCTTTTAGAATGATGAACACGTACTGTTCATATATGTAAGCAGTGAAGAAAAAGCCACAGAGCACTGGAATCAGATGATTTAATCAATTCCTATCACCTCAGAAAAGTTCTGCCAAGCAAATATTTGTCTTAGCAGTAAGAGCCAAAGAATACAGACTTACCGAGTGTAGTGTTAGTTTAAGTAACATGCTTACCACAGCCAGACTGGTCACCAAGATTTAATCAAATCAATAAATAGGGAGTAAGAAGCAGAAAAATTCAATAGAAAAATCCGGTTGGAAAGAGAAATTGAGAGTAAAAAACTCAAGTTGTGTCTAAAAGCAAAGGATTTTTGTTGAACACCATATCACATACCATTCACCTTTGCAATTTATTTTATTATATGACACCACAATGTAGTAATAGGCTGATTTACACATACCTTATAAATATCCAGGGGCTTTTACAAAACTAAGTTGGATTATATTTTAGAATATTTGTTCTTTCATAAATTATTTTTAATATAAATAATTTAGGTACATAGTTAAAAATTCAATACCGCTGAAAGATCTGTCATGAAGAATGGTAATGGCTCACCTCACCCCATTCCCATACCCAAAAGCTGTTTGTTTGGAAGTTAAAACTATGTGACTAGATCATATCCATTATTTCTTAATTTATCAGTTTTAGGTATTACCTGTTCACATCTTATGACATGAGGACACATTCCTCTGGCAGTTTGTCCACTTATTTTTTTCTCTATTCTTCCCAACGTAGTTATAGCACTGTTTGAATTTAGTCATTCGTTACATATTGTTAATTTAGAACCACAAATTATGTGCTGATGACATGTATTCTCCCATACAGCTCTTTTTTCTTTTCTTCTTTTGTTTGAGTATATTCTCAAAGTCCTAAGATTCAATGCAGGGAAGTAAATTCATTGAGTACTTACATATCTGAACATTTCCTTTTCTCTGCCTTCATATTCATGAACATACACAGCTCTTGTAGAATTTTCAATTGAAAATCATTTGCTCTCAGAATGGGGATGACCTTGCTTCATTGTCTTCTATCCAGCCATTGCTGTTGAGACCTCCAGTGCCATTCTCATTCTTCCATTTTTCCATTCCATTTTTACTCCACCCCATTCCTGCTAGAAGCTTCTAGAATGGTAACTTTGTCCCTGGATTTATAACATTTTATGAAAATGTGCTTTGTGGTGTGTGTGTATGTGTGTGTGTGTGTTCATGTGTTTCATTCACTGTGCTTTTTACTCACTCTGTAGTCTTTTAAATTTGGAGACTCTGTTATGATAAATTTCCTTAGGATCTTCTTTGAGAATTCCCTACCTTTCATTTCAGTTTTCTCTTTTGATCCCTCTTTTTCAGTGGATACTAAATCCCTTTTGTTGATTTTCCAATCTTCTCTCTTCTTTCACATTTTCTCCCTTCAAGTTTTTTGCTCTGCATTCTCAGAAATTTCTCAGCTTTTGCTTCTAATCTTTCTATTGAATTTTCCGTTATTTTGACTTCATACTTTAATTTCCAAGAGCTCGTTCATATTTTTTTGCTAATTTATCATAGCACACTGGTTCTGAATTTGGATGTAGAGTCTTAATTCTTTGAATGTAAAAATGTTTGGTTGTTCATTTTCATTTGTTCTGTCCCCTGCATTATCCATCAATTTGGGCGTCCTTTGTTCATGTTAAGATTATTGTTTTCAGGTGATCTTTGATGATTCATATGTGTTAAATCGTGAGGTTCCAAAGACTCAGTGTAAACTCTGTAGGCTGGGTGTCATAAACTGAATGTTTTCCTTCCAGATTCTTCTGTTAAAATCTTAACCCCCAATCTGTTGGGGTTTGGAGGTGTGGCTTCTGGGAGGAAGTCAGGAGCCATGGGAACTCTGAGTCTGTTCTCTTCCTTGTGAGAAAACAGTGAGAACACAGTCTCTGCAAACCAGGAAGTAGGCTCTCATCAGACACTTGGATCTTGGACTTCTAACCTCCTAAGATTTTTGTTGTTTAAGCCACTCAGCCTGTGGTATTTTTGATAGAGCAGCCCAAACTGCCTAAGAGATATGGGTTGGTGGTTTTAACTGGTGCACTTTCTGTTTTATGATTGGATGAAATTCACCTTCTCTTTCTTTCTTTTTGCATATGTCCAAATGAACATATTTTAGCTAAAACTGGTTCATTTCTCTATAAAAGGAACTTCTGCTCTCTTGTCTTACGGGTATACAGCCCAGCTGCTAATGTTTCTGTGCTGAGATTGAGAAAGAAGCTTATGAGTCCCACTGGTCTTTAGAGCTGCCATCTGTTTTAGCTTTGACACCCCATCTCACCTCTGTCTTCCGTCATGTCTGATGCCCCAAGTCTTCCCCATTCTCTTTCTCCAGAGAATATGCCTTTAGTTTCCTGATAAGGGTGGGAGCTGGGGAGAGTTTGTACCGTTGGCTGCTGGGAATCTTTCCATGGGATGGGGTGCAGCCCGACTAGTTATGCATAGAGACTTGTAGCTTGTTTTCCAGTGTTCTGTCCCAAATGTCTTCTCCATTTGTCTTGCCTGGGTCTTCCCAGTGTTTATCTTCCCTTGGGTAAGGACTGAATCAACTTTCTTCTCTTTGCCTCAGTGGATTCAGTGGCAGACTCTGTCCCTCACTTATTCCTCTTCAGTTTCACTGGCTTTTTGCTGGTTCTTTTTTTTTTTTCATTCATTCCTTTATTCATTTTTATATAAAATGTCTAGTCTGCTGTAAACCAGATGCTGTTAGTAGGCACTAGGGATATAACAGTGAACAAAATAGTAAAAAATCTGAATTTTGGAGCTTACCTAGAGGAGGAAATGATTTTGAACAGTGTTAAAATGAATTTCTAGGCCCAAGGAAGGGGGAGCTGCTCCAATTTGGGGTGCTCCTTTGCTGTTTCTTATATAAATTAGGCATACTCCTACCTCAGGGCCTTTGCATTTCCTGTCTCCACTGCCTAGAATGCATTTACTACATTTATACTACCCCAACAAACAGTTCTCAAATATCAAGAACTTGTATTACTTGAAGGTTATAGATTGGCAGTGGCTCTCCTGATTGGCTGGGCTCAGATCTACACACCTCGTTTTAAGGTCCGGGCAATCTGTCTAGGGTATGTGGTTTATGGTAAAGGGCAAAAACGCAAGGGAGGACAGAGCCAAAATTGGCAGGTGCATTCAAAGCTTCTGCTCAGATGTGACATGCCTCACATAAGTTCATATTCCATAGGTCAAAGCAACTGACATAGAACCCAGATCAGTATATCAGGGAAATGTGATGAGGCCAGGAGGGAAGATATAATTGCGAACAGATAATTTAATCTGCTACATTCCAGATAATGACATGACTCATTCCCTCACTTCTTTCAAGGCTTCGTCTATCATCTCTGTGATGCCTTCTCTGACTCCACCTTATCGAAAATTTTATTATTCTCCCATTTCCTCTTACCCTTCCCTGACTTCCTTTCCTCCACCGCACTTCATACCATCCAACATACTATGTAATTTACATATTTTGTTTCAGTTGACTTCCCCAGCTAGAATATCTCTATGAGGGTAGAAATTTTCTCTTTTGCTCCTCACTCAGTGCCCAAAACAGTGCCTGACACACAGAAAGAACTTAAAAGTGCTACAAATATCTAGAGACCCCTACTTTGGAGTTTCTGGATCCTTTAAAATCTTTTACCAAATCTCAACAGTTTGTTGACAAAACTCATCCACTGGTTTCTCTGCCTCCATTCTCTTTGACTTTGTGATTTATACCTTCACGCTTATTTTAAAGGGGATAAATACCTTTTTTTCCCCTTTTTATCAAATTAGCCACCCTTAGCTAGAAATCTGACTTCTTAAATATTGACTCAATAAAGAAAAGACTCTTGATTCAACATTCTAGCCTTCATACACACTGACCTCCAGTTACAGATTTGACTGGGATGTTTTCTTAAGGTAAAGGTAATATAGTCTCCCGTCCTCTCTAAATACTAGAGTAAATTAACTGCCTAACTTAATAACTATGACAAGATAAGGTTTGGTTCTGACCCGCTCCCTGGGAATAGGTGATTCCTGCTTGTCCTTCATTTCAAAAAGCAACGTAATTGTCCCCTTGCTGGAAAGTGAATCAGTCCTTGCATGGGGGTGAATGAAGGGGCCAGTGTGCGATCAAGAACATTTTTATACTGAACACATATGACATTTGTAATCTCCATTCCAAGAACCCATTTGCTATTTTTGGCTTGCTTCTAGCCTTATAAATGCAAAAGCACCCCCTCGCTCCTTGTAGCGCTACACCAGCCTGTCTGTCAGGTGCCATCATTTCCCATCAGTGATTCGTCATTGCTTCCGACGGCATTTCAGTGCATCCTACGTGCACTGTTGCCTGCCCCCCGGCCCACACCACTTGTGATGTCTCCAGCCCGGGCCCCTGTACAACAGATACTTGGGTATCAAGCTGCTAAAAATTCTTTTCCAATTCAGCCTAGTGATATTGTGATGGTGATCTTACTCCCTTAATTCATACGTGAGACTGATGAAACTTGTTTCTTTGTGACACCGGTAATACCTGTTTGTTGAGGGTCAAGGGAGCCATAAACGTATACCAATATCGTCAATATTGATTGAAACATTTTGAAACTCCTCCTGTAGAAATACCTTTAGAGACAGCTCACAAGTCACATTTAAAAGGTAATGTTATCATTTATCAGCCTCTTATTTCTAATAGGCAATGTTAACTCCATATGAACATCTATGTTCTCTAGCATTTTTGTACTCCAAATAATGTGTTTATTCCCCAAAATAAAATCCATTCTGCAAAGATGAAAATCTGTATCACACCTAAAATTGTGTGATAAAGTTCTCAGAACTGCCTGATAGCACTCCAAAGTGCTTACTTTGAAAGGAAAATCCTTATTTAAATGCCTAAATTATTGTATGGTTTTTCTTGTCTATTTACTTTATTTCTGTGCCTCATATTACCTCTTCTGCTTTTATGTTTATACTCCAAATCTTACTCTCATTTCCCCATGACATTATCACGGACTCTACATAAATCATTCGTTTGGCCTTGTCATCTTGTGCGTACTGAAACATACCTTACATGACAAGGTAGAAGGAGACAGATTTCGTGTTTCTTCTTATTAAACCAAAGCATTAAATTTCTCTAAGGGAAGGTAGATGCTTTTAGGTACCTGTGACATTTGAAACCTATTCCATATTTAGAAATAATACAGTAATGTTGAAAGAGTGCATGTTTGGGAATTGGAAAACCTGAAGCTTAATCTTATCTTCACCTTCAGCTAAATATCTCCATCTGTAAAATGGGTGCATGAACATCTAAATGACAGAGCTAAATGATAATAGTGGACAACAGTGTGTGGGAAGAGACAAAAGATTAAAGCACTGGCCTGGTACAAGGTGGATGCTTAAAAAACAGTCTGTTGGCAGTTACTTTTGGCCTTCTTAATTACGTAATAACATTTGTGTGGAGTGTGTGCATGTGTGCGCATGGTAGGATTTATACATCTCTATCTTATGTGCCGTGGGAAAGTGAAAAGTGATCATAAGCTGAATGCCTGCTCTCAAATATTTCCAATATTTTACATTCTGGCTGGGATATAATATAAGTACATGTACTCCAAGTGTATTTATAAAGTAGGTTTCATTAAATGAACTAAGAGCTTTGTACACAAAAGACTATAGTAAAAGAATGATCAGAGTTTAAAGAGGTGAGTTTGGACCAGATACCGAACCTTCCATGGAAGAAGCCCATGATGTCTTTTTGAATTTCCTTACCTGTGCTTGAAAGTACTTTGTCAGTTAGTTCATTGATTGTTCCTGTCTTGGGGATGGCTGGCCTTTATTGCCCCGATCGTAGTGAAAATGGGCTGGTTAAGTTTATCTATGTTTAATCTTCATAGGCAAATACTTTGGAACATCTTATCTGTCATATTCATGATCCGTAAAACCTCTTTTGAAATCAGGTTGCATATTGCAAAAAGTAGAGCTCTAAAGTAGGTCAAAAACAGTCCTAAGAGACACACTGGAATCAACATCTGAAATTGAAAAGCTATTCTCCATTCGTATTAAGTTTGTAGGTTACCACCAAGAAAAAAAAAACACACTAAAAAGCGATGAAATAAAGGACTTATTCAAAATGTAAAGACTGTAAAATTATGCTAACATTTTTCTTGCGTCCTTTTTCCCTCTTCTATCACTATGTCTAAAAATTGATATATAATATTGTATAACATTAGGTCTCCAGATCTCAGAGAAATTGATCAGCTCCGCTGTCTTCTTTTTTTCTTTCTCATCCAAGTACTCTTGCTCTTGTGCCTTTTCTCTGTTCCAGAAACTCATTGCCAAGTGTCTTTAAAAATCAGTTACTGTGGACTTACATGTTTAAGAACAGAATCAAGTCCCCAGTTTGATTTTTCAGGGGTCAGTCTTTCCTAGGTAATTGCACCAGCTTTTTCTATAAATCAATGTATAAGGGCTTGAATTTCTTCATTCAGTCTCGTCCAGAGAGCTGCTGAAGCAGAATGCCAAAGGAGAATGTTTTTCCATGGAAGGGAGAACACGGTAAATTACCCATGCCGTGCCCTTTTTATGGGAGGCATTTTGAAAGCAGAAGTTTATAAATTTCAGTTTGGGGAAGGAGACACTTTGCAAAATATTTAATCAAGTATCTGGGAAATTCTCACTTTTGAAATGTAGTTCTTCCAAACCCGTTTCTTTGAATGTCTTCTGTGTCGTTATTGTCTTCTCCTTTGCCAGATTATGGCAAATAGAAACATGAGAAACTTATCATGGAAGCATATTGCCTTAATAGTCATATCTTTATGTTACCTTCTTATATACTGTGTACTGATTATTTCATATACCTCAGTTGTAAATAGAATTTTTGTCCCAAACTCCAGTTTGGTCACAGAGACTTGTGCTTCCCTGTGCCCTGGAGTGGATGGTTTTTGACAACTGTCTGGTTAATACTGTGGGTTCTAGTGTTGGGTTTCCTGTGTTGAAACCCGGGTTCAGACACGAAGTAGCTGATTGCTCTGAAGCAGTTTATTAAACCTCGTGAGGCCTCAGTTTTCTCTGTGTAAAATGGGGGCTAATACACTTCCTTCCCTGAGACCTCATGTGGACAAACCATCATATGTGGTATTGACAATGCCCGGCTCTCGGTAAGTGTACAATACATGTTAGCCGTCATTAGTATTGTTGGGGTTGTTGATGGTCTTTGAAGGGCTGGCTTGCATTTTCTCAGTTATGAATAATTTGTAGAGTAGCTCCTATGGACTTTGGTTTCAGATATTTACAAGGAATGGTTTCTTTCGTTTGAGATTTTCATAGTATATCTCTTCCTTCAAATAACTCTTTCTGTAAGTTTGCTCATTGTGACTGTGGAGCTGTAAATCTCATTTGGCCAGTGAGCACCAATAATACAATATTCACAAATTAGCAACCTGAACCCTGACCTGCTGTCAACAATGATTGAAAGTCCACTTTGTAAATATTGCCACTATGATTATTATTTTGACTTCATTTATCTTTCTTTATAACAAATCAGTACAGTTTACTTTCATATATCACAAAGTCTAATAATAAATGATACTATGAGATCCTTTTCCTCTAACAGATTGTCGAACAGTATATTCGGATACACTGTATCTTGCTAGACTGTGTGCGGACCATATACAATTAGTCAGACTTCCTGCAGGTGGATAAGAAATGATGAAACCAGGTCCTTTCTTCTTTTCTTTGAATCAAAGTGACAACCTAACTTAGACTTTCAATTAAGCTTTCCAGCTTCCTGCCTGTGTTCTTGTATTGGTTTCTTAGGTGGGAACATTTTCTCTGCATGGACAGAAACAGTTGATAAACTCAGCTCCAACAGAGAAATAAATTACATGCCAGCTATAATGAGACATCAACGCCTAGTAAATTTTCTTTTGCTTGTAAAAATGTGGCAGGATGAAGTGAGAGTCAATAATTATTTATTGTTAATTCCCTAACGTTGCCTTCTGATGCACATGTAAATTGTGATGTGACTCAATTAGACAGAATTATCAGTTATTTAAAATACTCACTCTGCTGCACATGGATGAAAATGACTGTGATAATCTGGCGGGGATCCTTTGTGTTGTAGTAAAGCATGTAGGTGCCCATCCTGCAGTCCGGCACAAATGTATCTCTCCCTGAATTTAATGAAAATTACCTTTGCTGGCAGTGAGCCCCACACACTCGGAGGGAGAGTCGCTCTCTCCTCAGATGCGTTTATCTCCATTTCAGTGGTTCCCCTCCTCCTTTTTTTGTTTGTAATTTCTAGTTATAGATTCTTGTGGGAGGTCCAATGTCTGTTTTAAGCAGTTTTGCCTTTCTTAACAAGAAGACCGTAATAAGCACTGTAAGAATATAGGATATCTTATATAACATAACATCACAATAATGTACTAAGCATTGATATTTCTTTATTAATCGTCCTTCTTGCACATTTATTTGATGCTCCATTAATAACACACAAACTAGCCTTATAAATAATGATTCCTTTTTCTAAGATATTTGAGGAAAATACTCCATAGAATTTTATTTGCACTTGTAGAATTCATCTCAATACTGTTGTCAGAAGACACTGAATATTTCTCATGAACAAATACCATGTATATAAATCAAGGAGAGAATTAAGTCCACCAAGAGAGAGAAAATGATAAACTCACCTTGAGGAGATACATATCTAGAGCGTATATTTCAGACCTAGGATAATTTCTGAACTCAAGCCAGAAGGCCACAAACACTTGTGCCGCTTAAATAAACCTTGTTGTGCTTTTACCAAACCCTCTAAAATTTTCTTCAAATGATCTCTTCTAATTATCTTCTCATCTCTAGTTCATTGCCACCACCATGATTGCAGTCCTTCCAGTTGGTTTATTTTTTCCCCCTAATAAAGCAGCTGTATTAATCTGGCTTAAAAACTGCTTTGTCAATCACTGTGCTGCTTAGAAAATCCCAAGAGTGACTTTTCCCTTCTCCATTGATAATAAATGTCTCCCTGGGTCCTGGCCTTTCTAGTTCTAGGTCCACTGTAGCTCCCCAGACTCGTGCTCTTGGGTCCGAAGACAACACTGTGCTTCACCTGGTTCCTTTCGCCATAGGATCACATCATGTCCCACTTGCCTAAAAGACTTTTCACTAGAACCCTCAGTTTCTCTTTTTTTCTTCGATTTAAATTCAAGTTAATGAAAACAGAGTATATTAGTTTCGGTGGTAGAATTTAGAGATCCATCCGTTGCACACAACACCCAGTGTTCATTCCATCACATGCCATCCTTAATGTCCATCAGCGGGAGACCCCATCCTCCCACCCCACCCCCCCAGCAGCCCTCAGTTTGGTCCCTAGAGTTGAGTCTTCTATGGTGTGTCTCCCTCTCTGTTTTTATATTACTTTATTATTACTTCCCTTCCCTTATGTTCATCAGTTTTGTTTCTTAAATTCCACATATGAGCGAACAAACCCTCTGTGTATTTGTCTTCCTCAGACTGGCTTACTTTGCTTAGCATAATACCCTCCATTTCCATCCATGTCTATAACCTTCGGTTTTGAAATCCTTGTTACCCTTTAAGGATCAGTCTCCAGGATTGATGAATTTTCTGAGGATTCCAGTTTTTGTTTTTGTTTTTTTCAAGATTTTATTTATTTATTTGACACACAGAGAGAGAGCAGGAGAGGGAATACAACAAGCAGGGGGAGTAGGAAAAGGAGAAGCAGGTTCCTGGTTGAGCAGAGAGCCTGATGCGGGGCTCCGTCCCAGGACCCTGGGATCATGACCTGAGCTGAAGGCAGAAAGATGCTTAACCACTGAGCCACCCAGGTGCCCCATGATTCCAGTTCTTAATGACAACTTTATGCTCTTAAATCTTCTTGCATGTATCATTTGTAGCATCAATTTAGCATTGAATTATACTTAATTTATGGATAATGTGTGTCTTAAAATCAGTGACATTTCTCTATTTGTTCTTCCCACTCAGAAGTGCAGGGCTGACTTACTGGCCTATCTTTAGTAATTGCAGAGAATCTTTGATAACCATTTCTATGTATTTACACTCCTATGTAACTTGCCCTACAGTATTATATTCACTGAGATACTTCTCTTTTGCAACAAGTCCAGTTTTTTAATCTTCTTATATATTTTGTCTTGTAAGCCACCTCAGATTCGTGAAAGGAGAGGTCATCTTCCAGGGTCCCTGGCAGCCCTGCACATTCTTGCTGCTAAACCAAACATGTAAGGCCCTGTCTGTTCATTACCCAGGACATTTCTCAGGGTTGTGTTTATAGCAAGAAACCTTGAGGGATGGGGTGCCTGGGCAGCTCAGTCGGTTAAGTGTCTGCCTTCAGCTCAGGTCATGATCCTAGGGTCCTGGGATCGAGCCCTGCGTTGGGCTCCTTGCTCACTGGGGAGCCTGCTTCTCCCTCTCCCTCTGCCTGCTGCTCTCTCTCTCTCTCTCTCTCTCACCAATAAGTAAATAAAATCTTTAACAACGACAAAAGAAACTTCAAAAGCTGAGATGTTAACCAAGAGCAGGCTTGCTTACCCATTACTATAAAACAGTGGATGCTCTGGCCTAGTGCTCATCTGTGAAACAAACCCACTGTGTGCACAGCATCCATCTGGGCCCTTGAACTTGGGAGCCAAAGGAACTAACACGTACTGACACTCCAGTTGCTTGCTGTGCCATAAACCATAAAATTCTTTGCCCTGACCCAGGAGTCTTGTGTCTTCTGTCCACATTCATGACAGCGACAGGCTAATTTACTAGCTTGTAATTCAGATAAAATAAAGTCCTAGACCACTCTATGCTTTATGGAAAGACAGAGACTATCCATAAATTAATATAAATAAATGTGTTTTGAGCCTTTTAAACCAGCCCACCATGCATAGCACTGTCCTGAATATGCTGAAATGTAATTAGATGTAAGTGTATACTTACACCGCTTTGCACAGCTAACATTTCGTAAAATCATGGAAGCAGTAACAATAATTAAATCGGTCATTTCTTAGTATTATGTTGAGAATACTCAAGCTGTTAAAATTGCCTGGACTTTCTGCTTCACCTGAAAAGATGAATAGAGAATACATTTAACATCAGCTTTCTTCCGGGAAGGTTTCTGAAGAGCATTCCCATATCGAGTAGGAATTCTTTATTTACCTCAGTTCCCATTCCTTCTGTTCTCTTTGTTCTTTTGCCATTTTTGGTTTTTATTCTCACTGAAATTTCGAGAATGTAACACCTCTATGTGGATGAAAAGCAATCACGTATGTTTTCAAATTGTTCAGTTTTTTTTTTAAGATAAAAAGAAATACTGAGCATAGGAATAATGAAGGATTAGGGTAGAAAAACATTAATATATATTGATTAGCTACAAAGGGCCAGGTCTTTGTAAAGTGCTTTACAGGCATGATAACATTACTAAACCTTCCAATCATCCAAGAGTTAAGTATTATTTGAAGAAGAAAATAAACTGTTAGAAAAACAAAACTAAGTTCCATATCGTGGCAAAGCATGATTGGAACCCAGAGAGATCAGCCGTCAACACTGAAGGCATGTCAGCTGGTAACTCTCATCCATCCCCTGTGATGAAGTAAATGAACCTACGCTGGGGCTGGTGTGTGTTCACCAGAAGCTCCTCCCTACCTTATTGGGCTCGACCACATCTCCCAGCCCCCCTCACCCCTGGGGATCTAGACAAGGACAGGCACCCACTTCTCTGCAGTAGAATGTGAGTAGAAGGGATGGACCAGGCCGAGACTGTGTCTCCCCAGGGTCTCTTTTTCCTTCTGCTTGCTACAAGTACAGGACTTCAAGAATCACAGTGGATGATAGAGTGATGAGACAGAAGGAACTCAGGTCTCTGAGGGATCCCATGGAAGACCACCCTGCAGAAAAACACCAGCACTGGGCTACTGTTAGAAAGAAAAAGAAGGGCACCTGGGTGGCTCCGATGGTTAAGCATCTGCCTTTGTCTCAGGCTACGATCTGGGGTGTTGGGATGGTGTCCGTGTTGGGCTCCTTGCTTCTCCCTCTCCCACTCCTCCTGCTTGTGTGTTCTCTCTGTCAAATAAATAAATAAAATCTTGGCGGGGGAGGAAAGAAAAAGAAAAACTACTATTATGTGACCCCACTAATATTTCATCTTATCCATTATATGAAGCAGCTCACGTTACCTTACTATGGAAGTGATCACATATCACCATTAAGAGCATTAAGATATTTAAGTATTTGATGAAATCAGGACGGCATTGTTTTTAAGACTTCCAAAAAATTTGATTATTACTTTACATATATGAAAGACTGAATATTACTCTTAAAAAAGGAAGAAAAACTCTGAAAGTATTGGGAGCGATGTCAAGATTCTGGTAGCCTGGTCCAGGAACTGCCTCTGTTTAATCAGGCAACTGCATCTCTACAAGCCTCACCTTTCTAATCTACAGTGAAATAATCCAACCTCTCTTGGGTTGCTCTAATATTGCTACACTAGTAGTATGTAGAAACACAGTGGTAGGTCGGCTCCTTTAGGATAGAAATACTGTCCAGTCTATTTGTGTGTCTGTCTTTGCACTATTTTAGCACATAGGACAGGTTAAAACATACAGAATGAATTTCTAATGGCCTAGAACATGCTATCCTTTTAGAAAGCATTTTGGCCCTTTTGAGTCCAAAGCCATCAATGTACTATGCTGGTTGGCCCAGTATTAACAGTCAGCATGATTTGTGAATAATCCAAGTAAAATAAAAAGTGAGATGGGGGGCACCTGGGTGGCTCAGTCATTAAGCGTTTGCCTTCGGCCCAGGTCATGATCCCAGGGTCCCAGGATCGAGCCCCACATTGATTGGGTTCTCTGCTCAGCGGGAAGCCTGCTTCTCCCTCTCCAACTCCTCCTGGTGTGTCTCTTTCCCTGTCAAATAAATAAATTAAAAAAATTTGTTTTAAAAAGTGAGATAGGATAGGGTCACAGAAGCCTTTCCCTTTTCACTTTCAACCTGAACGTGATGGAGTAATCTGGTGAAGTATGGTAAAACTGCAACGTTTTCCCACTATTGAAAGGTAAATAAGTCATAGTGACTACCGTTAATAATACTGTATTGTATATTTGAGAGTAGCTAGGAGAATGGATCTTGAAAGTTCTCATCCTGAAAAAAAAAATTTTGTACTTGTGGGTGGTGATGGGCTTTAAGTGGGTCTTCTGTGGTGATCATTTCACAACATATACAAATATCGAATCATTACCTTTGTGCGCCTGATCTAATAAAATGTTATGTCCATGATACCTCAATAAAAAATAAATAAGTAAAAAAGGTAAATAACAACAACCCTATTAGCATCATGAAAGTTTACGTTGGATAACTAACAAACACAATCTTGGAGCTGTTTTTATTGAAAGCATGGAAAAATTAATTTTACATTTGGTAAAGAATTAGAAGGGAACATACATAGGAAATTGAAAATAATTTGATGTGTTGATGATGGAATTATGGATTTTTTTCCCTTCCAATCAGTTTGCAGGGTGAGATGGGAGAGGCTAGGAAAAAATTTAGGGCCTAGCTCTTTAAGGATCCTGAATGGAAAAAGAAATCTTTGGATTTCATTATATAGGTCCTGGCCAGGGGGCATTGCTTAAGAGTTTTCTGTAGATGTGTGATTGGATCTGGCTTTTAGAAAGATAATTTGTGGTAAGAGAGTTTGGTAATAGGGAGATAGGTTAGACCATTATAGCAATAATTAAGGTGATGATGGAAAATGTGAATTAACCATATCTTTTATTTTCCATATTCTGATGCTTTGATATCTGGGGCCTTGCTGTCCTAGAGGGACTGCTTCTCCCAGGGTTAGCTAATTTCTAGAGATAGGAAGCAATCTGTTCCAGGAGGATGTTTTTCCATTGGGCTTTCACTCTCCGGGCCATTATTCACCTGCCCTGGTCACCCCTGGCCAGATAATAGATAGCTAGAGACAGCCTCCATGCCCCCAGAGCCTGCTGAAATTATTCCAACTACAATCATAAGCCTTGTTTACCTGCTTTGCCCATTCCTTTCTGCAGAAACCACAGTGAAGGCCCTCATTCCCCCCCTCTTTCCACCTCCCAAATGACTCAGGTGCTCCCCCCTACTCCTCCAGGGTCCCATGTCATGTAGCATGTCCTCTCCACTTGGGAACTGCACGCTACAACTATCTTTTCAATTATAATAGTCTCCTGATCTGTTGGCCATACTATACCTCAAATTTTCCAGGAGTCCTCTATAGTTTAAAACAAGATGTTGTGGGTCTAAATGAAAGCAGTGAAAATGGGGATAGAGAGGAAGATTGAGAGATGTTCAGGAGTCAGAATTCTAGGTTTTGATGGTGATAGGATGTGAGGAATAAAGAAATGGATCAGGTGATTACAGACTTCTAGCTTGATTATATTAATTGTGAAAGTAAGAAACTACAAGTTTTGAGAGGGAAAGATTATGATTTTGGTTTGGAACTTATGGCATTTAGGTGCTTGAAAGACATCCATGTAAACATATGTAGCAGGTATTTATAAAGATGTGTCCCGAATCTTATATGACCATGACACGCAGTAACAAATATATTTTCTATCTGATACTATGCAAAGATGTGATTTCCTGTTTCACAAAACAGTGCCCCTTTCTTTGTGTGAGGCACTCTGAATGGTTTCTGTCTGTGCCATCCGTTTTGTTTCCTTTTGGAATACGTGTTGTAAGCCACTAAACTGAATTCATGAATGACTGAAACATCACAGCCCATTCTTTGGAAAACCCTTGTGTGGAGCATAAAAGAAACTTAGACTTGGAGAGATTTGGAAGTCATAAATTCACTGATGTTAGCTGAAGCAATGGGACGTTTTCTAAGGGCCAATGTGGGGAATAAAAAATTTCCCAGATTATATCTCTATAGAATAGAAAAAAGAAAATTTGGGACACTTGAGTGGCTTAGTGAGTTAAGCATCTGACTCTTGATTTCGCTTCAGGTCATGATCTCAGGGTTCTGGGGTCAAGGGTCATAGATGGAACCCCGTGTTGGACTCTATGGGATTCTTTCCCTCTCCCTCTGCCTGTTACCCCACTTGCACTCTCTCTCTCTCTCAAAAAAAAAAAAAAAAAAAAGAAAACCATTTAAAAATTTTAAAGCTGATAGAGAAAGAAGAGGCAGCGAATGAAAATGGGAAAGAATAGTAAATCTTAATAGTAGAGTCAGTAAAGAATAAGGCTGAGAAAGCAAGAAAGGAAAACATTTTAAGGAGACAATAATCAGCAGTAACAAGGGCTGATGACACAAATAATCTGAAGAAACCTAGATTAGATTTGCAGTGTAAGATGTCACTGGGGGTAAGTGAGAAAACAGTTTTAGTAGAATATGCTGGGGAGAGGAAGTTGCAATGGGAGGTAAAGAAGTTAGACTTCTCTTTCATAGAGCTTGAAAAGCATGGAAATGTATATGTAATAAATTA
>PISX010026619.1:0-24228 GCA_004024625.1 Mellivora capensis | reverse complement strand
AAAAAAAAAAAAAAAAAAAACTAAAACATTCACTCTGTGGCCCTTTCCAGAAAAGCTTTGCCAATCCCGGGTCTAAATGATCAGCTCAGAAAAGGAAAACTCCAGTGTCAAACCACACCCAACTTGCCTCTGAGCTAAAAACAACACTCACTTCTTTAAAGTTCTGATTAACGTGGCCATTCTCACACTGGACTGGCCTTTATTTTCACGAATCAAGTTGAGGTCATTGATTTCTGAGAGAAGCAGAAAGTTATTTTGAACTTGATGGGTATAAGAAATTGGGGAGAGGAGAGATTGTCATATATGAAGAGGTGAAGGATAGTGGCAGAAAACACTAGCTACCTACTCCAATATTCCCCTTCCCTGGTGGCAATAGACTCCCCAATTTTTAGCTGGGCCAGCTAGGAAGTCTTGTAGGATACAGCTGTGAGGACTCCACAAAGAGTCCTCTGCAATTCTTTGATTTGAGGGTTAGGAGAGACCATTCCTTCCCACTGCCTAGAATATGGATATAATGGCTGGAGGTTCAACAGCCATCTTGGATCATGAGGCAAAGTACTAGGAGGGCAAGTCAGCAAGAGAGAAAGAGCCGGAGTCCCTGACATTGTGAGCTTCCCTATCAGCCCTGAGGCTGTCTTCAGTGAAAGAAAAACTTTTCTCCTGTGTAGGCCACTGTTATTTTAGGTTTTCTTTTCTTTTTTTTTTAATTTTATTTATTTATTTGACAGACACAGATCACAAGTAGGCAGAGAGGCAGGCAGAGAGGCAGGCAGAGAGAGAGAGAGAGAGGAGGAAGCAGGCTACCCGCTGAGCAGAGAGCCCGATGTGGGACTCGATCCCAGGACCCCAGGATCATGACCTGAGCTGAAGGCAGAGACTTAACCCACTGAGCCACTCAGGCACCCCTATTTTAGGTTTTCTACACATGCGGTCAAACCTTATCTTTAATACCAAAGCAGTGTAAAAAAATAATATAAAACACACAATTCAGAATGGGATTTTTTTAAGACAAACATATGGCCTATTGGGAATAGCTAAAGCAGGGTAGGGGGAGGCAGATGGCCCATTTGATCAAGGCCTTACATTAACAAAAAGTAAAAAAAAAAAAAAAAAAAGGCATGTCTCATATTGTTAGTGGACTGCAATGTGTAAGCACAGGCTTATATAATGAGTTACAAAAACTCAAAAGATACATAAGAGATCAAGAGCAGTGGTTGTGTTTAGTAAAGAAACCTGGGGGACTATTTGACCCCTTTAACCTTGAACTTAACATTTCCTTTAAAAGTTGTTTCTTGCTGGGGTGCCTGGGTGGCTCCGTTGGTTAAGCATCCAACCCTTGATCTCAGTGCGGGTCTTGATCTCAGGGTCGATAGTGAGTTCAAGCTCTGCTATGGGCTCCACACTGGGCATGGACCCTACATTAAAAAGGGAGGAGTGGTGTGCAGACATTTGGGTGGCTCAGTCAATTAAGCATCAGAGTCGTGGTTTTGGCTCAGGCCATGATCTCATGGGTCAGCCTGACACCTGACTTGGCGTGGTTTCCTTTCTGTTTCTGCCCCTCCCCCCGCTCGTGCACTCTCTCTAATAAATAAATAAATAAATAAATAAAATCTTCTAAAAAAATTCTTGCTGAAATAAAAATAATAAAGTAATAGTACAAATGCTCCAAATTCAAGCCCAAATTCTGTGTAAAGCTTAAAAAATTGCTGATGAAAGGTTGGTGACAGTCATTTGTATTTTAATGTGGATCAGTTTAGTCAGATTGCTTTCTATCAATAGACAAATTATTCATTTATTCAAATACTTATGAAGACCCTACCATGTGCCACTGTCCTAATGTCCTAATGTCCCACTGGCATACAAAAATCCAACAACTAAAATCCAAACTGCAAACAGCAAAAGGGAGTATTGAAGTCAGGAAAGGAAAGAGAAGCAATCATGAAGTGTGGGACACAGGGGCAGCAGTCTCCATGGTGGTCTTCCGCCAGCCACAGGACGCTGAACTCTTGAGAACTGGGGAAGCAGAAAGCCAAAAAGTGGAAGAGAGCCAAAAGTGGGAGAAACTTTCCCTAAGTCTCACGTCCAACTTCAGATGTCAGCAAGCCGACCTTTCACCTCGTGTCAGACTATCACTCCAGTCCCACTCAGCCCATCCGGGTTGTCACCGGGGAAGAACAGGACAAATCAAGAAGTGGGGGTGGAGTGGGGAGAAAGAAAACTGGCACAGTCACTGTGAAAAACAGTATGGAGATTCCTCAAAAAATTAAAAATAGAACTACCCTACGATCCAGCAACCCCACTTCAAGGTACATACCCAAAGGAAATGAAAATGGGATCTTAAAGAGATCTATCTAAACTCCCACGTTCACTACAGCATTATTCATAATAGCCAAGATATAAAAATTTCCTAAGTGCCCATCAACAGATGAATCAATAAAGAAAATATGAGATATATATATATATATACATATATGTATATGTACACACACACAATGAAATATTATTCAGCTGCCAGAAAGGAGGAAAACACACGATTTTTAATAATATGGATGAAGCTTGAAGGTATTATGCTTAGTGAAATAAGCCAAAGAAATACTCTGCAGTATCACTTATATGTGAAACAAACAACCAACAAACAAGTCTAACTCAGAAAAACAGAGTAGAAAAGTGGTTTCCAGGGACTGGGGGTGGGAAAAATAGGGACGGGTTGGTAAAAGGACACAAACTTTCAGCTACAAGAAGGAGGTGGTCTGGGATCTAAGGTAGAACATGGTGACTAATAGTTGATAATACTGTATTATAGAATTGAAATTTTCTCCGAGTAGAACTGAAATGCCACACACACACACACACACACACACACACACACAGATGTGAGGTGATAAAGGTTAACTAAGGGGAGAAATCCATTCACAATGTTTACCAAACCATCATGATGTACACTTTAAATATCCTACAGTTTTGTCAATTATACTTCAATAAGGGGAGGGGGAAAAAGAGGAAAAAACAAAATTTTCCCACACATGGGGGGAAAAAAAAGGGGAGTGGTTTGCTCCAGCCACTGTTGGGGACTTTTTCAAGGACAGGCACATACTCTAGGAGCCCTTTTGAGCATTCATGCAACTTAGCAACTCAGCTAAGACAATGCCGACCACAGCATGAAAAATTTATTAAGACCCAAACTGAAAGCAATTCATCACCCAGCTAATTGGTGGATCAATTTAGTCGAAATGGCCAAATTCACTCATGCATACAGCCAACTGTTATTTCCAAACAAAAATCCATATTCCGCCTTCAAATAAACGGCAGTGCCTCATTTTAATCAGTGCCACGGCAGCATGGGCAGACAGAATGGACTTTCTACAGCCTCTAAACTTCCCTGAGAATAAAAGCCTAATGCTGACAAGATGGTTATTTTCCATATCTATGGGCAAAAAAACAATCATCTTTAAGGACTTTTTTTTTTATTCTACCACATTTTAAAATTAAAAAAGAAAAAAAAAAAATAACAAGCAGAGAGAGGTAAGGTCCAAAAAGGATTTTCAGAATTCAGTTAACCCAAACTGTCCCAGCGGAATACTCTCCAAGATGCTGTTGGTTTTTCTGTACAGGGAGACAGGCCACTTCTGAGATTACAGCTTCGGCTGAAACTAAAAACTCAACTAGGAATACCCGGAGATACAGCAGTGATGACATAAACAGCCTAAAAAAGCAGCCCCCAGTTATAAAATGTGGCAAGCGGGGGGAGGAGAACTGCAGATGCTTTTCTGGCTCTGTGCGAACTCCTGAGACCCCAGGTGGAAACTGTGAAGTAAGAGAAGCAATTTGGTATTTAAATCTGCGAGGAGAGGAGTACACAGAATGAAATGGAACAAACATGAGGGAAAAATGGAGATTTCTTGTGGTGTTATTCCCCAAGTGGAAGCTCTCTGCCTACTAAAACAGCTGTGAGAAACCCCTAGGTGCTTACACTCTTTCATTACCGAAGCCACTCAGATTTTCCTTTACTCATGCAATTTCCATCACCTCAAAAAAGAATACTCTCTCCGAAGAGGCACAGTCCATTAAAGCTTTTGGTTTTATTTTAAATAAACAAACATTATTCACCATTAAAAAAAAAAAAAATCTTAGGTGAAGGTGAAATTCATGGGCACTCTTTGTGCACTTTACTCTTGGGGGACGGGCGTAGCCTAAGGGCTTCAGTGACCCTGAAGACGTCCTCAGGCAGCCCAGCACCTTGCTCTGTGGAGAGGCAGCCCGGACACTATCAGGACTGGAACCCACATTTCCCGCCTGCCTATGAGTCAGTCTTTCCATCAAGCTCTCTTCTGATGGGAAATAAAGATCATCCAGGCACTACTCACTGTTTTGGTTTGTTTTCCACACCTCTGGTCCTACTAAACAAACACAGCATTTAGCCAGGTTTCACAAAAAGTCCTGGACACCCCAGTCTTTGAGAACGTAGCCAGGAAGATGGGAGCAAATGGATTCTGAGCACCCAAAACACTGAAGTAGTCATTTATCTGCTATTACCCATACTGCAGACCCTTTTCTTTACTCCTTTTTGTGTATCTGGTTAGGTCACTCTCCAGAATAGAAGCAGTTGATAAACATAGGGGTTTAAAAAAAAAAAAAAAGGCAATTCCAGGCAGCACACTGACTGTGAGAACAACATTTCAGGGGCTACTGGGTGGTGCAATGGGTTAAGCACTCCCCTCTTGGTTTCAGCTCAGGTCCCAATCTCAGAGTTGTGAGATCGAGCCCCGCATCAGGGCTCCAGCTGAGCACAGAACCTGCGCAAGACTCTCTCTCTCTCCCTCTCCCTCTGCTTCTCCCCACTGCTCACTCATGCTCTCTCTTTCTCTGTCTCTCTAAAATAAATAAATCTTAAAAAAAAAAAAAAACACTTAAGACAGGTCCATATTTCTGTTAGCAGGGGAGAAAAAAAGAGTTTCTTAAAGAAATCAAGATGGTATATAGCAGCATTGTAAGAAAGTTTCTTTCCAAGTGATTTACCTGAGCAGTGAAATGGGAAATCCTTTCTCGATAAAACTGCATAAAGGAAACTTAAGTTTATGATTATCTACCAGATACTGAACTTTCAACCACATACCAAGGCTCTAGGCTAAATACTTTACCTACATTATCTCATACAATCTTTATACTATCCTTACTTTAACATGAAGGAACTAAGACATAAAAAGTTAAAAAAAAAGAAATCAGGTCTAACCCCAGAATCTCTAACCTAGTCACTACATTATGGTGTCCTGCATTGCTTTCTAATTGTCTTATTCCATACTCCAATTGCATGGATTTTAAACTCCTTAAAAACAGGGATTAAGTCTTCCACTTACAATAACACCAGGAAATCTAAGCGACGTTCAGAGCATTAAAAAGCCATTGAAATACATGCTGACTAGACAGCACTAGCAAATAACTTCTTTTTAACTATCCTATTTCTCCAAACCCTATAAAACTACTTAATGAGGCATTTGAGCCCATTGCCACCCTCTCTGGTGGGAGAGGCAAAAACCGGTTCAACCCCAGGGTCACTTCCTTCCCTTCTGCACTAGGAACCCCAGGGCCAGGCGTGATGTTCTCAACAATGTACAACAGGAGACACACCTTGGAGCTCATGGAGATGCCTTCTTGACTGCATAGGATATGTTTAAAAAAAAAAAAAAGTTACCCAAGATTTTGCCTAACAAGCCTTAAATTTCTTGTGCCCAGAGTTAAGACAGATTTTAAGACCCAAGGCTGAGTCAATATCTCTTACTGTAAACAACCTAGTGCGACCTAAATCCTATCTAAAATAGGACTGTTTTGTTTAAATATGCAGTGACTCCTGAACAAGGCAAGGGTTGGGTACAAAACCTTATGCCGTCAAATACCCACGTGGAACTTTGACTCCCCAGAAACTTGATAACCCACTGTTGACCAGAAGCCTTACGGATAAGTCAATGAACACATTTTGTATGTTACACGTATTGTATACTGTAGTCTTACAATAAAGTCAGCTAGAGGGAAAAAAAGCTAAAATCAGAGAAAATATATTTATAGTAATGTACTGTATTTACCAAAATCAAGTAATCTGTGCCAGTGGACCCTTGTTCAAGGATCATCTGTATATGTATTTCAGTGTGAGCGTTCCATAATGGAATATGGTAGGTGAGTCAACCCAAACTGATAATGAACAAAAATTTTACGTGTTTAACAACTGAAGCCAATTTTCCAAAATCCCCAAGACCCAATTATACCATTTCTGCTTTTTCTCTTGCTCATTTTCCATATTTCCACATGCCTACTGAACCATTCCAAATCTTAGCAGCATGACATAGGGATGAAGAAAAAATGAGGGTGAAAAGGTAAGGCAAGAATGAGTCCCTCTGTTGTCTTAACCCAAGGCCAGCAAAGAGCAGAAACCCAGCAGAGAAAGTGACATTTAGCAAATTTGTTTTCACTGATCTGTACTCGGTTCCCCCACATGCCAGTCAAGAGCTGGGGGTGTTTTCTTAAATGTCTGAGCGCTCTTTGGGTGGGAGAAGTAGGAGTGCTAAGGCACTTTACCCCTCACCCTCCCCAAATACTCAGACCTAAATTATTAAAACCAAAACAGTGGCCGCATCCACAAGATCTGAACAAAGAATTCCACATATCCAGAGCTGCCACAACATCACCAAGGGGGCTCCAAACATGCAAATCCTAACACTCCCCTTGCTCCGAGCTCACACCAGCAACGAGCAACGGAGGATTCTGTATTGGCTTCCATTGTTGGTTTATCTCAAACGAAAGCACACCCCTGCCGGCCAGAATAAGTTCCTCGGCCCCCTCCGCAGATAGATCACAGTCTCAAGGAATAAACAGGCATCTGGGCTAACACACGAGTCTCCACCGGCCTGGCGAGTGTGACTGCGGGCCCCAGGGTGCCAACCAAAACCATGATCCTGTGCCAACGGCAGGCACCACCAAGGACGGTCAGGTTGTGAGGCCGTCTCCATGGATGAGCATCCACCCAGCAACTGCCTCAGGCCTCCACGTTTCCTCGACCTCCAGAAGCTTCACTTGCATACATTTCCCTCCAGCTGGCTTTCAGATGAACTGAACCGGGAAGGTGGAGAGGAGTCAGGACAAAGGAAAGGCATGTGTGCAACGACGCGTTAACAGCAGCTCACAGCGAGCTCCACGCCCCTTCAGCGTGCAACGTGCAGGTGGGCTCCCCAAGAAGGGCTTTGCTGTGGGGCCAACAAAGTCAAGCTAGCAACTTTTGCTATTTCAGTTCCATTTCGCCCCTCCTCCCCTTTTTTTTGAGAGATTATATTGCCCTCTGGTGGGAACAAGGATGGCAAAGCTGCTCTGTGTTTCCCCTTTCCTCCAGGGTCACTAGGGACAGAACATACCATTTGGGATTATGGGCATGGGAGGGACCCATCTTTCTGTTTTCTAAGAGAAATAAAGACCAAGTTTTCTATTTGTTTTCTTTAAAGATTTTATTTATTTATTTGACGGAGATCACAAGTAGGCGGGGGGAGGGGGTTTGTTGGGAGCAGGCTCCCTGCCAAGCAGAGAGCCCAGTGTGGGGCTTGATCCCAGGACTATGGGACCATGGCCTGAGCAGAAGGCAGAGCCTTTAACCCACTGAGCCACCCAGGCGCCCCTAAAGTCCAGGTTTTTTAAAATCAGGAGAGATGGGATGCCTCGGTGGCTCAGTTGTTTGAGCAACTGCCTTCAGCTCAGGTCATGATCCTAGAGTCACAGGATCAAGTCCTGCATAGTCTCCCAGCTCCCCTGGGAGTCTGCTTTTCCAAACCCTGACCTTCTCCCCTCTCATACTCTCTCACTGTCTCTCTCTAAAATAAATAAAATCTTTAAAAAAATAAAATAAAATAAGGGGCACCTGGGTGGCTCAGTGGGTTAAGCCTCTGCCTTTGGCTCAGGTCATGATCTCAGGTTCCTGGGATCAAGCCCCCTCAGGTTCCTGGGATCAAGCCCCAAGTCGGGGGCTCTGCTCAGCGACAAGCCTGCTTCCCGCTCTCTTTCTGCTGCCTCTCTGCCTACTTGTGATCTCTTGCTCTGTCAAATAAATAAATAAAATCTTTTAAAAAATCATAAAATAAAATAAAATCAGGAGAGTTCTCAGAACGTGAGCAAGCATTTCCATCTTTCAGAAAAAACAGTTGGCAAGCACCCAGTTTGTGAACGGGGTACTGCATATTTATGTAGAGAATCTTCTGGTGGGTCTGGAATCCAGGGCACATCGTATACTTAGCATACTACAGAGAGTTAGCATACACTGTGTCAGCCCCGTTTGGGGAGCCTGACATCTAGGGTGTGTGGTAAGAAATAGCAGGAAAGGTAGGGTGGGGTAAGTGTAGTTTGCTCTTTGACCCGTAGATGACTACCAAAGGCTTTGAATTAAAGCCACATGATCCACTCTTTAGAATGATTCCCATCACAAATAGCACGGTGCCTAGTCCCTGCTAGAGCAGAAATGAGAACAGGACTTAGTAGCTCAAGCAAGCCCCTCGAACATCGTCCAAAACTCCAAGATGTTTTGTTGGTGGACAGGACTTTCTTGATCAGCTTTCAGCCTTCCTGAGAGAGGGGTGGAAAGACCCAGGAGGGCCACAGCTTGGCCCCACGTGTTGCCAGATGCCTCCAGTGTCCCATACACACTTAGAACCGTGGAGGCTCTGCAGGAGAAACAGAGCCAGTGATGCTGAGGGACTTTGTTCTCTGCACCTGTGGAGGTCAGCGAGTCCGTAAACTAGACCACAAAATAGACTTGGAAAGCATTGAAACCTCCCTGAGAGGTTTGACTCATACTTATGGTGGGGATGGGGGTGAAGTGAAAGGTCCTTCCCAAAGAAGGACTGAGAGGCAAGTCAGAACTCAAAACAGAAGACTTCTTGAGGATGGTTGTGGATGGTGAGGAGTGCCGCCAGCCCGTGTTAGGGCTGGCTCCAAACAGCCCTGGCCAAAAAAAAAAAAAAATTTCCTGCAAAACAGACCGCATCTTTACATTGCTTCTTTTCCATCCACAAAGATTTGAAAGCCTTAAAATTGCTCCGTTTTTCTTTGAAGGAATACACACCTTTAGTTTCATGGGTCGATACTCGACATAGCTTCCGGTTTTTCAAAGTGTGGTCCATTGGCCACCTGCTTCAACTTTACCAGGGTTCATTGTAACAGTTGCAGATTCCTGGATCTCAGACCCATGGAGTCAAACTATTCGGGGGCAGGGTCCAGGAATTTTCACCTTTGCAATAGCTCTCCAGGGGATTCTTAAGCATACTGGAATTTCAGACCTTTGCATTAAGTGGAAGCATTGGACAGTCACCAGGAAAGCACGGCCTCTCTCCGAAGACAAACCTGTCAGATCTATTCTCGTGATAAAGCCATTATTGCAAGGCTTTCAAATTATAATCCATGGTTTGAGAAAGCCTCTAGCCCAGTGATTCTCAAACAAAGGATATATGGCAATATAACAATATGACAATTTGACATCCGGCAATATGATAACAAAAAATGTTTCTGGGAAGGGGGTGCCTGGGTGGCTTAGTTGCTTAAGCATCTGCCTTCAGCTCAGGTCATGTTCCCAGGGTCCTGGGATTGAGCCCCACATTTGGGGGGTCCCCTGCTCAGCGGGGAGCCTGCTTCTCCCTCTCTGTCTCCCACCTGCTTGTGCCACCAAATACATAAAATCTTTTTAAAAATAAAATTCATTTCTATATAGAGCAGTGCAAGAGCAATAGGAAGTCTTGATTCATAAAAGTGTCAGAATTTCAGGAGCTGCCATGTTGGCAGCGAGGAGGGCTTCCAAGCTCAGAGCCCCATTTAGAAAGGCTCCAAGGTGGTGTGAAGTACAATGTCGTTAAGAGAGCGAATACTGGGTCATCCCCATATTAGAGTGGAACACGTTTCAAAAGTCCACACACTGGTTGCAGGAAGTTTGAAATCCATTTCCCAGAAAAGCATTGCTCTCACGGAGGACTGGTGTCCCAGGCTAGCCCACAAAAATCTCCTAAATGTGAACCGCTACACAAAGACATTAGCAGGGAAAGTCATGGAAGCAACAGATGAAGCAGTCTTAGACATCACCCAAAGACTGTTAAAGGACTCTCAGAAGGATGCCTGGGTGGCTCAGTTGGTTAAGCGTCCGCCTTTGGGACAGGTCATGATCTCAGGGTCCTGGGATCGGGCCCCACATCAGGCTCCCCGCACAGCGGGAAGCCTGCTTCTTCCTCTCCCTTTGCCTGCTATTCCCCCTGCTTATACTCTGTCAAACAAAATCCTTTTAAAAATAAATATATAACAAAAAGTAAAGGATTCTCAGAAAAGCAAGGGCACCAAGTAAAGAGACAGGTTCGGTAGGAGCGATGAATGGGGAGGGGAGGCTGGAGCATGCACACTTGCTTAATGCATTACGTATGAATGCCTGAGAACCCTCTTTGCTTCCTGGGTTTTCCAGGCACATATGGATCTCAGCTTATTCTTCATATCACATGCACCCATAGTTCTTTGCTCTGCAATAGTCTTTCAAGTTCAATCATCATATTAAAATAAATGTCCTTCTCCCTTTCCAGAAATCTGGGGTTTCCGTGTTGAAAGGGACCCTGGAGATCATTTTGTCAAACCTCCTGTCCAACACAGGAATTCTTTCCACAGCATCCCAACAGGCAAATGCTCGGCTCAAGGACCTGAGGCAGTCCACTTCAAGTCTCTGTGGTCCTGCTACAAAATTTTCAATTTGTATGGGGCCCACACCAGTTTTCATGAAGTGACCACTCCATGGTGATAGTTATATCCTTTCGATGACCCAGAACAAGTACAGGTCCTCCTCTGCAGAACTCAGCCTTTCAGTTGACAGTCTATCCAGCCCCTGCTCTTGTCAGGTTCAAGTTTTCTCACTTTCCAGAATGCATTCCCACTATCCTGGCCCGCCTGGTCACTTGTTATCCTTTAAAAAATGAAGCGTCCAGGGCACCTGGGAGGCTGGGTTGGTTAAGCATCCAACTCTTGATTTGGGCTCAGGTCATGATCTCGGGGGCATGAGATGAACCCCACGTCTGGCTTTGCACTCAGCAGGGAGTCTTATTGAGAGTGTCACCTCTCCCTTTCCCCCAGCTTGCACACTCTAAAATCTTAAAAAAAAAAAAAAAAAAAAAAAACAGGGGAGTGTCCAAATAGAAAAGCATCCTTCAGTTGTAGTGTGACCAAGCCAAAGTCCAATGAAGTAATTATTATTTCATCTGACCTGGACACCCTACTTCCATTCAGCCTGAAATCAAGTTAATGCTTCTTAGCAGGCCCATCACAGCAACAGATCACAACAAGTTTGCAGTTAAGTAAAACCCAAGACCTTTACATGAGCTGTGGCCAAGATAAACCTCTCCCATTAGGGAGATGTAGAATTGATTTTTCATCCCAAACGTAGAACCTCATGTTTACTCTTGTTAAATTTCAGCTTGGTTTGGGGCCCAGCATTCCAGCCTGTCAAGATAATTTTGAATCTTGATCCTGTCACCTATCACACTTGCTATATTCTTCCCATTTTCTAGTTTGAGTATATTTGATAAGGAAAACTCCTAGGTCTTCATCCAAATTTTGATAAAAATGTTAAACAAGACAAAGTTAATGGTGGCAACGTTCTAGTGATGTTGTTCCATGTAGGCAAAAAGCCAATCAACTGATGGGTCTATGGGCAAGCTTGTTCAAGGAGCTGCAAATGTACCTAATTATACTACCATCCAATCCATCTTACAAGAACTTTATCTTCAAGAATATCTTGGCAAGAGTCCTCAAGGAACCAAGTCTTTCTTTTTCTAATCATTTTTTTCTACCCACACCCCTATTATTTAGAATAACCCCATCTTCATCCACCCCAGAACTCAGCTGACTGGACCAAGGGAAAGGACCCGAGATGTCAGAGGGACTACCTCATAGGCTCCCCTGTTCCTCTCAAAATTTGGAAATAGTACACTCGTCTCTTTGGTTATCTGAAATAGCGGCATAAAGTGCGAACTGGGGCAGCCACACACAGCTGACATGCAGAGGAATTGAGTGTGCCCAGTGTGCCCTGGATCAGCCATGTCCTCAAGAATCCATGAGGCCTGAGAAAGACACTCATTCTAACCAGCCATTCAGTACTTTTTCAGAAAAGTCAAGAGAACACCTGCCCTCCTCACTGTGACTATCTCCATTTTCCCTCAGTTCTCTAGGCTCACCAGCAGAGGCTCTAGAAGATTTCTTCAGATCCCTTCAGGATCCAGAGATGAAAACTGACGGAGCTCAGAAAACACCATTACAGAGAACAGGGGCTATCTCATTGTCTGAGGATTAATTTTTATTTTAATTTGATTGTAGTAAGAACTTTTTGTGATCCTTAATATTTCATTCCTCCGACCCACCATACCAAGATTACTTTACATCTCTTCCACATCCTCCTCCCCCCTTCTCTGGAATACCTTGACTCCCCCTTGTTTTCAAATGTGGATTTGACTTGTTTGCAACTTTGAGGTATCCATTTTCTCTCTTGCAGTTTCCACCAGTGCTGGGCCTCTGTCCCCCATGGACCACAAAGCAATTCCTGAAATGTTGTGTAAAGGTGAGACTTTGGAATACCGGGGTACATAAGAAATCCTGCATGTAAATTAGTGCATTCGGAAGCTGACAGGATTGTGCCTGGACCCCAGCTAACAAGCATTCTCCTATTTCTCCCTGTAATGTGGGTCTTTTAATTACTTCATTTATTGGGGGGGAAGGCACAAAAAGGGAGAAGAGCAGTGGGAGAGGGAGAAGCAGGCTCCCCACTGAGCAGAGAGCCCGATGCAGGTCTCAGTTCCAGACCTGAGCCGAAGGCAGATGCTTAATGACCCTGTAATGTAGGTCCTAAAAATAGCATCCTATTTCAAAATTAAGAGCCTGTGGGATTTATTTAAAATTATAGTGGGCATACAAAATTACGTTAATGTCAGTCCACCACAGTGACTCAACAAGTCTATACATTCTGCTGTGCTCCTCACGAGTGGAACTACCATTTGTCACCACACATTACAGTACCATTGACTCCATTCCCTAGGTGTTGTGGTAACAACACTTACAAGGAGATCAGCCCTCTGAAAATACAGTGTAGAACACAGTATGGATGAGAGGTACAATGCTGTATGGCAGAGCTCGAAAACTTACTCCTCTTGTGAAACTAAAACTTAGCCCATTCATTATTAGTCACGCCCCATTTAGCCTCTCCCCTCAGTCCCTGACAGCCACCTTCTACTCATTGATGGTGTAAGTTTTTCTTAGATAAATCAGGTAAGTAGAATCATACATATCTGTCTTTCTGTGACTGGCTTATTTTCCTTGGAAGAAAGTCCTTACAGCTCATCCGTGTGGTCACATACTGCAGTATTTCCTTCTTTTTAAAAATTGAATAGGGGCACCTGGGTGACTCAGTCATTAGGCATCCGCTTTCAGCTCTGGTCGTGATCCCAGAATCCTGGGATCGAGCCCCGGATTGGACTCCATACTCGGCAAGGAGCCTGCTTCTCCCTCTCCTACTCCTGCTCACGCTGCTTATGTTCCCTCTCTTGCCGTCAAATAAACAAAATATTTAAAATAAATAAAAATAAAAACTGAATAATTTTCCATTGTACGTAGATCCATTATCTATTCATCCATCAATGGACATTTCATTTTCTTCCCAATCTTGGCGATGGGGAGTAGTGCTGTGATGGACCAAGGGAGTGGTACTAGCTCTTTAGGGTCCTGGTACCAATTCTTTTAGATAAATACCCGGAGCTAGAATGGCTTGATCACATGGTAGCACTATTTTCAATTTTTTGAGGAATCCCTGTGTGGTTTTTCGTAGTGGCTGCACCATTTTGCATTCCCAATTCCCAAGGCAATCTACAGAATCATAGAAAATATTTGCAAGCCAGGTATATAAGGTGTTAATCTCTAAAATATAACTAATTCCTATAACTCGAAAAGTTCTAGTTTATTTTTCTTTAAAGGTTTATTTATTTATTTATTTGACAGAGAAAGAGATCACAAATAGGCAGAGAGGCTGGCAGAGAGAGAGGGAAGCAGGCTCCCCGTTGAGCAGAGAGCCCGATGTGGGGCTCGATCCCAGGACCCTGAGATCATGACCTGAGCCGAAGGCAGAGGCTTTAACCCACTGAGCCACCCAGGCACCCCCCAAAAATTCTAGTTTAAAATGAACTAAGAACTTAAATAGACAACAGGTACATGGGGAAAAAAAATGCTCTATGTCACTAATCATCAGGGAAACATCAATAAAACCACAAGATACCACCTTATACCAGTCATGATAGCTATTCAAAAAAAAAAAAAAAAAGACAAGTGAGGATCACTAATTTTGAAAAGCCCAGAGACATTAAAGAACCTGAATGAGAGATGCCTGGGTGGCTCAGTCAGTTCAGTCAGTTAAGTGTCTGCCTTCAGCTCAAGTCATGATCCCAAGGTTCTGGGATCGAGACCCATGCGGAACTCTCTGCTCGGTGGGGAGCCTGCTTCTCCCTCTCCCTCTGCTGCTCCCCCTGCTTGTGCTCTCTCTCTCCCTGTCAAATAAATGGATAAAAATCTTTTAAAAATAAATTTAAAAAATAAAGAACGTGAATGAAATCACAAACCTAATAATCAAAACCAGGACTAGATTTCAAACATTCTAACTCATTGTCCCATGTTCTTTCCCAGACATTACTCATTTGAAGCAGGATAGAAGAACGAGCTGGTCAATTAATCTTCTGCCTTTCATTTTGAGCTCTTATTCAGACTTTCTACAGATTTTCTGTATCTGAATAACAGAGCTGAAATGCATCCTACTTGAAAGAAAGAAAAATGGATACTGAAAAGGAAACGTCTTGACTTTTTAAAAATAATCAGGTACAGGACAGTGTTTCTAAAATTAACCAACTGGCACAGGCAGAAATTTAACTTTTTCCTTCTATTACAAATTCAATGTGTTAACATTAGAATGAGGGGCTTTGGGATATTCTGGATACTCCAAATATGTGGATCGATTTGGGAAGTGGCTAACTTGACAACCTTTAAGAGGGAAGGACCAGGGTGCTTGGGGGGCTCAGTGGGTTAAAGCCTCTGCCTTCAGCTCAGGTCATGATCCTAGGGTTCTGGGATCAAGCCCCACATCAGGCTCTCTGCTCAGCAGGAAGCCTGCTTCTCTCTCTCTCTCTGCCGGCCTCTCTGCCTACTTATGATCTCTCTCTCTGTCAAATAAATAAATAAAATCTTTTTAAAAAAATTTTATTTGTCAGAGAGAACACAAGCTGGGGGAACAGCAGACAGAGGGAGAAGCAGGCTTCCTGCTGAGCAAAGAGCCCCATATTGCACTGGATCCCAAGACCTGAGGATCATGACCTGAACTGAAGGCAGACGCACAACCAACTGAGCCACCCAGGCGCCCCTCGAAGTTATTTTGAAGGAGCCACAAAGGAAGATGATAAAATGGAATGGTAGTATATGCTAGGCAGTGAGAAGGTCTTTAATACCAAAGTCACGATTTTTCAGACTTGGAAGCTCTAAACTGAATTAGAAACTACCTTAACATGAAGGTCTGAACTTGAGAAGTCTAATAGTTGCTTGACTGAAACATAGGCATCCCTGAGAAGGCAGAGGGCCTTCCCACTTGTGTGCAGAGCAGATTAAATCTGTACGGGACCATCTCTAGCCTCCAAATTTAATCAAATTCCCCAAGCACGTATTAAGCACATCACCCTATCTGAATTCTCTGCAGAGCATTTTTCACGGCCTGCCAGGTAATAAACAGAATGAATACCCCTCCCTAGAGTCTCTGCCCACACAGACAGCTTGTTCACTCCTCCCAGGACCCATTACCCAGAACATGGACCACCATCTTGATATTGACTTAGTAACACTTGTCTGTGTCTTACTGCTTTGCCGGGCATGGTTCTATTTGTGTATTTAGTATTCACTCAGTCCTCACAACCACCCTACGAGAGGCTCTAGGATCTGCATGTTACGGAGGAGACTGCAGAGGAAAAGACATTGCTGTGGAGTGGTCCGTGACACCGATGGTACGTGCAAAGGCTGGGATTTGAACCCAGGTAGTCCGGCTCAGGACCTGTGCTAACTCCTGCAGTCGGCCGCCACTCATAGTAAACCAGCAGTGCCTTGTTAAGAAAAATGACAAGAATACAACAAAGATACCTGGAAGGAACTATGGGCAAACTATAAATCTATTCAGGAGTTTTAACCCAACAACCGACTTTGAGATATTGGATATTTATATTAACAGAAAGGGGCAAGGGAGCAGAGAGGAGGGATGTTGCTCTTTTGAGAAAATGACTTCATCTGTGTTATTCACCTGCTCAAATCCATCAGGGGCTATCTTTGCTGCCCAAGGTCACGTTCTTTGACATTTAAGAGCCCCAATGCCATTACGTCCACAGAGCTTCAGGCAGGACCTGCCACTCAAGACCCAAGTGTTCAATGTGGATGTGATCTATCCACATCTCTATGCCACTGTGCCCTTGCAGCTGGTATAGACAGTCCTGACCCCAAAGTTTTCCTTCAGAGTTTGTAAGTGCCAGCATGCACTCCCCTCCCCACTAGTCCTCACCTTAACCCTAAGAATAAGGCATGGTCATCATCCCTATTCAACAGATAGGTTCAACCACCTGCACAAGCTCAAAGAGGCAGAGTCAGGGTTTGAAACAAAGCAACCCTTTCCCAATGGCCCAAGCAAGTCACCTCCCCTTCCTACAGCCTTCTCTACTACCCCTTCTTCAAGGGAGCTCTCCCACCTCCGAAATCCTACATTACTTATTTTCTTGGTCTTATTAATTGGAAGTTTGCTACTTCCCCCACCCCCAGGAAACAGGTCATCTTCCTGATTGAACTGTAAATCGAAAGGTCAGTCCAAAACATCGATCAAGGGAAGGGGCTTCTAAACCTGCCCACAGCAGATAGAATTAGAGCAGGGTACTCAAAACTCTAAATGGATCCATTTGTTGATTATAAAACTGAGCAGACTGTTTCCATTGCTGGAATGTGGATTACTATGAAGTTGTGCTCTAATTTCCTATTTGAAATTTGCCTCATTATGTATAATTATACTCCTTTTGTAAGATGAAAGGTGTATATGGACAATGAGACATTAATTCTGGTATCACAAAGATTCCATAATTTTCAAAGAGCATATAACACACAAAGTGCATAAATTCTATAATAAAAATAATTCAGTGTTAGAGTAAAAGGGTTTTTTCTTCCCCCCTTGGTTCCTCTATCCGGATTCTGCCAAAGATAAAAAGTCACCAGCAAGCACCTATCAAAAGCTGTTCTTTGTCCTTTTTTCTTAATCATAATTTATGAAATCAATTTTATTTAAATTAAAAACAAGAATTCTTCTTGAAACATGTAATATCAAACCAATTCCTTGATTTTTTTTCCCTTCCTCTTAATTTGTAACAGAGACTCTGAGAAAATAAAATCTAAGGTTAAGGAAATTTCCATCAATGTGAAGAAAATATTTTCCAAAATTAAAATAACAAGTTCCTCCCTGGTTAACAAAACTGATTTAAGTTGCAGATACATGACTGCCCCTGAGATCACCTTCCTCCCCAAGCTCTGTGAAAGGGCCAAATCCACATCCTTTTCAACAACTCACAAGTCCTCTATGGGACTACCTTTTTTTATGAAATGCTGCACATACTACCAACGCTACATAAATATTTCCTGATACATTACCCAGTCCTGGAATTTTCTGCAAGATTGCACAAAGTCTTTAAAATAGTGTACGGCAGGCCATAAAATAATCAGATATAAAAGCAAGGTACAATCAACCCCTTGATTAACTTTCTTTTTTCTAACATGAATTTCAGAAAAAGTGAGATTACATTTTAATCTCAAGAGAGAGATTTGCTATTTATATTACTTGGCTAAAAAGCTTTAAGAATTACACTTTTTTTTTTTTTAACTATCAGATAACATTTCTCAACTTTAAGGAGCTTCATATTACCATCTGTAATCAAAAAGAGCCCAGCGTGAGGGGCCCCTGGGTGGCTCAGTTGGTTGGGTGTCTGGCTCTTGGTTTCGGCTCAGGTCATGATTTCAGGGTTGTGAGATCGAGCCCTACATCAGGCTCTGAGCGGGGTGGTGGAGCCTGCTTGAGATTCTCTTTCTCCCTCTGTCCCTCACCCCCTTCCACTCTCATACACTGTCTTAAAAAAAAGAAAAAAAATAGCCCAGTATGACTTGATAACAGACCATGGACTATCAACTATAGTATCTAGTGTCTGATACATGCTAGATGAATAAAATTTAATTGACCTAAATTGTGTCCAAAGCTTAACAAAATGTGCCCTTGTGCGTTAAAATTAATCTCAATCCTTCAACTGCATTATCTGCAAAATAAAAGAGCTAGTAACCATTAAGATCCCTTTCAATTTCAACCTTGAAAAGCTGAACTTAACACTTCATCCACAGCCTACCCCCCCCAACCCCAGTTTCAAATTTAATAATTTGGGACAAGAATAGCTCAGTAAACCAAAAGCATCTACAGGGAGAACAGAGGCTAAGATCAGGAGTCAAACTTCCAAACTAAGCAATGCTCCCCATGTAGAAGAACCCCCCAGGAAGACAGTAATTTATGAGAATGTGCTTTTACAATTTTTAAACACTATTTAAATGTAAGGTGGTATACTGCAGAACAGCATTTTTTCCCATATGGTGAAATGCTGGAAATCTTCGGATGTAATTGAAAATATTATTCTCTCGGGGCACCTGGGTGGCTCAGTGGGTTAAAGCCTCTGCCTTTGGCTTAGGTCATGATCCCAGGGTTCTGGGATTGAGTCCTGCATCGGGGCTCTCTGCTCAGCGGGGAGCCTGCTTCCTCCTCTCTCTCTGCCTGCCTCTCTGCCTATTTGTGATCTCTGCTTGTCAAATAAATAAAATCCTTAAAAAAAAAGAAAGAAAGAAAGAAAGAAAGAAAATAATATTCTCTCATACCCAAAAGTAAGGTCACTACACTCAAGTCCCAAATATAGCTTTGTTGTCCAGATAATTAAAAGTTGTAGGAGGGTGAGAAAATGTTTAACTGCTCACTTGACTGTATCTCTTCAGCTGGTGAACAGTTTGTCTTATTTGGGACAGGCTGTACTTAAAAGAGAACATAGCATTTCATGGTAATAAGCCCAACGGCCAAATTTTGATCGGACTGTTTGGCAGAGCCTTGAGCGCACGCAATACGGTAAAATAGGTCTGCTTTGATAAAACCAGCAAGGCTCACTAAGACTTTTGTTGAGTGGCTGGAATCCTTACATTTAGGCATTTGAAAGGCCATCACTTTGTAATCCACGATCTACTTCTCAAAGTATACCACTTCCTGAGCTCTGCTGGGCCCTACAATCTAATAGCTCACTTTAGAAAACAATATGGTGAGGCGCCTGGGTGGCTCAGTTGATCAAAGCCTCTGCCTTCGGCTCCAGTCATGATCTCAGGGTCTTGGGATCGAGCCCCAGATCTGGCTCTCTGCCCAGCCAGGAGCCTGCTTCCCCCTCTCTCTCTCTGTCTGCCTCTCTGCCTACTTGTGATCTCTGTCTGCAAATTTAAAAAAATAATAATAATAAAAATTTTAAAAGAAAAGGAAAACAATATGGTAAATCTACATTAAAAAATAATAATAATTAAAGGAAAACCCAGAACCCCACAGTTTTTTTCCTCCTTTAGGCTAGTCTCCAGTTTGACGAGCAGTGACAGTTGATTGGGAGAAGGCTGCCATCTTGTGGCCAAGAGTGAGAACTTGTTCCAAGAGCACTTCCCATGCCCAGAGCTTCGGACAGTGGCTCCTGGGGGAAGGAAGCCTTCCTCTCCAGCTCCTTGTGCTTCCCAAGCCTCCCCAGCAACAAGAACCACGTCTTCAGAAATTACAGTTGAGATGACAAGTAATCCTGCATACACCTAGCTTTAGGAGGAAGATGAATGGGAGAGGTGAGGGAAAGGTGTGGGTTTCCCTATGAGTAAAGAACTTCTGTAAGTCTGGTTTAAAGAATTCGAGACAGAAGCCCAGAGAGACCAAATAACTCAGTCAGAAACCCCATCTCCCCTCTCCCACCTAAAGGGCTCTCTCCTCTGACAAGGAGAGCTCTTCTTCACCCATACTCTTCCTCCTGATTTCTCATCACTTCTCCCCCATAACCTCAGTGGGGAAAGTCAAAAATTATTGACATCTAGAGCTTAGAGAACACCTAGAAAATTCCTCTCATTTCATCCCAGATTCAACTGTTGGTGAGGAGGATGAGGACTTCTGGATAATGAGGCTCCATATCCACTCTATCCCAGAACTTTCTGCAGGAATGAAGAGGACCGCCATCTACACTCCCTTGTAGAGTAACCACGGCACACAGATTGCTACTGAGCACTTGAGCACTTCTGGGGCAATGAGGAACTGAAGTTTTCATTTTATTTAATTAATTTTGATGAAATTACACACATGTCTGGTGGGTCCCCTACTGGACAGCACAGCTATAAATTTTGCCTTCCTTATCCATTCCAGCATGTCACCTTAATACCAAAAAAAGTAATAAAATAAATCTATCTTGTTATTCAAAAAGCTATGTTTTCACTACCCAATGGAGAAAGTGTGTTAGTTTTATATAGCACACAAAAACATGGTCTTTGCTTTCCAGGTATATGTGATCAAAGGGGTGGGGATAAACACGCAGACATAACTAGAACCAAGATTGGGAACTACAGGGCTGGGTTAATGGAGACTTGCAACCCCGACAAGGCTTTAAAAGGTCACACAAAAGGAGGGAGGGACACAGGCATTTAGAGGAGGGCCAGGCTAGGGCAAAGAAGAGAGATAGGAAGTCCTGAAGTCCTTTCAGGAAATGCCAGGAAGCTCTACCAACTCAAGGAGTGCTTTTATGTAAAGCAATCATTGGAGACCAAGTTAGAAAGATTAGGAACAGTTTCCAAACATAAAAATGAGAGACCCAAGGAGGGAACAATGGCAATAAAAAGGAAGGCACCCATTCAAGACTGCAAAGGAGAAGGAAACCACACTTTGGAAAAGATAAATACTGGGGATAAGGGAGACTAAGTGAAGATTCAAATGTTTTAATCCAGGGTAAATGGAAGATTACTGGCACCATTCATGGGGCAGATACTGGGACAAGGGGGCAATGGAGAATGTTCGAAGTCTCTTAAGGTTGATGAGACAGCCAGGTAGGTCAACAAGCACTTTGAGAAGTGAAAGAAGACAGAAGAGTGGAGGGATGGACAGGTAGGAGTCAAACCAGAGACCACAGCCTGAATCCATAAAGTGGAAAGGCAGATACAAGATGGAGAAGGAAGCAAAGAAAACCAAGGCCAGACTCTGCCTCTGATGGTGAACAACCCCCTTGCAGGGATGAAGGAGGCACGGAGTCATCGGGAATACCCGGAGAAGCAGTTCTTCTACAACAGCGCAGATTAAATCCTAATGACAACCCTACTGGAAGAACCCAGTATCTATGGAGGGTGATGCGAGGGGCCCCCAGAGGAGAGGGAACCAACGAGCTTTTGCCTCGGTCCCTGTGCAAAAGTACCAGCCCTCGGCTAAGTTTCTGCTCTGGTCCCACCTAACGCTGCTTCAGAGCAAATCCCCTGCAAGGATGTGACATAGATCAGCGGTTCCCAGTCCCGGCAAGCGATCAGAATCACCTGAAGCCTGCCCTTGGGGCCCACCCTCACCAAGGACGGCTCAAAAGCCTGGGCAGCTGAGAGTTTTAAGCTCCACAGGGGACACTCATGAGTTGCCAACTCAAGGACCATCCCATGACTGCAGAGATGCGTAAGGTTTCTCACCCGGTGTCTGGCATTGCCTTCACTTCTCCCTACCACCAGTGCCATCTCCCACACTCGGGTAGCACACTGCAGTGGGCGAGCGCTTTCTGCTATTTCAAGATGTCAAGCTTGATCAAGCACAATCCCACAGCAGGAGACTCACCCACCGCAGCTCATTTAATCCCTGGCGAATCCTGGAGAAGTTCAGTCACCTGCCCAAGATCCCACCATTAGCCTCAAGCCCAGGAGAACCGGCCCTAGGGTCCACCCTTCTATTGGATGCCTCTCCGCGCACCCCAAGCCCAGCAACTCCCCAGATGGTCTGGCAAGCGGAAGGAGCAGATCAGAACCCGTGTGACCTGGGAGAAAGGAGTCAGCCACATAACTTTAAGGAAAGCCCACCATTTCTCCCTGGGACCACCTGCCTTTGTGGAACTTCACCCAGAGCTGGTCCTTAAAGGTCACTGGCCAGCACAGGCATGCAAAAGTCCTTTTCTTTCCTTCTTCCCGCTCTACTCTGCACCAGCGTGGAAACCGGTTTTACAAACACCTTACACTTCTCTGATCCGGGAGCCATCATCTCTCACTCAGAGGAAGCCTGTTACAGTAGAAGGACTCCTCTTCCCCCATCCTATCCCCTTCAAAAACAAGTCCAACGACAGCAGTGCCTTCCAACCTGGCCAAGCGTTTAGATAAAGGACCCTTTCTGGACTCAAGGACGAGGAGCACAGACCGGGCGTTGGGCCGGCGTTCAACCTCTGCGCGGCTTTGGGTGAAGGAACTCATTTCTTCCAGGAAAGACACATTCACCCAGACTGAATCAACGCGGCGGCACTAATGCTAGCTGACAAAATTGCAGCCCAGAACGTGTCGGCAAGTGGACGACTCCACCAGCCTGGGGCTTCCTCACTGCCCAAATGAGAGTCTCCACCTAGGTTTCAGGGTTGAAAACCCAGGCTCCGTCCTCGGCCAGGGCGCGGCTCTCTTACCCGCAGGTGCACAAGTCACAGATGCATTTCCTCTTCAGCGGGGCCATCCCGAGGCCTGAGTGTCCGCGCAGAGCATCCCCCGCAGCCACCGCCGCCTCCTGGGCCCCAGCCTCCTCTCTGGGGGCGTGCCGAGTCTCGAGGGCCTTAGCCAATGTCCCGAATGTTTATTTCAAAGCTAACTGAAGTGGCCCTTCTGCAAAGGCCGGTCGTCTGCTCCCCCTCCTGGAGCTGGCCTTGCACCAGAGCAGCAGTGAGCATGGACTGCGCGCCAGTCCGGGTGACCTCCCTCTGCAGGCGCCGCCCCGGCCTCTGCACGCCCCAGCCACGCGCCTGGAGCAGCTGCGCGAGCCCAGGATGCCCAGCCGCCCGGGGACGCACGGGGCTTCTGTGACGTCGCCAGGGACAGGAGCCGCACCTCGGGGCGGCGGTGATGTCACAAGGGCCGCTTGTGAGGGCAGGAAGCTCCCAGAGCTTCACCTGGGGGGCCCAGGACAAAGGTCCCTTCCTTGGACTGTAGAAAAATCGAAGGGTGAATATCTCGATTCCTTTGGAAAACCTGCGGGTCCGAAAGTCCACAAGGGCCATGATCACGTGTGCAAAAGGGCTGAAACTCCACTGGCGTGCAATTGAGCAACATTTTTCTATCTCTAGGACCCATGACAACCGCCCCCTTCTTGTAGAAAGATTTCCTTTGACTTCCTCCCTGGCCAACCTTAAATACCATTTCCAGATCTTCCTTATAAAAATCAATACCTTTGGCTCCACCCATCCATCGACCTTGTGCTCTTGAGAACAAAGCAGTTTGGTGGTGCCTATGCCTTCAGCCCTTAGGTGGATGCTTAATCACCTCTCTCTCGGGGCTAGTAGTGACTCAGTGGTTCTCAATTTTAGAGGTCAAGTGTAGCCTTCAGAATCACCTGGTTTAATAAAAGCCAGATTGCCAGCCCACACACAGGAGTTTCTGATTCAGTAGGTCTGGGGTGAGTGGAGAATTTGTATCCCTAGCAAGTTCCTGAGAGTTGCTGATGCTGCTGGGCCAGGGACCACCCTTTAAGAAGCACAGCTTTGGAGCCCTCCCATAGCACGTGGCTCACCTGATCCCAAGAACCAGTACAGATCCTGCCCAGAAGACACCTGCTAATCACCATCTCTTGTCTGGGACTGCAGTTCCAGCGGGAAGCCTCGTGATTCTGATCCTGAAGCAAGTTCAGAAGACACTGCTCCAGTGAGATGTTTGGGATCAGACATCACTTCCCACTTAGGGGAACTAGGAGCTTCAAGTATGAAAAGTCCTAGGGTGCCTGGGTGGCTCAGCCAATAAACATCTGCTTTTGGCTCAGGGGCACCTGGGTGGTTCAGTGAGTTAAAGCCTCTGCCTTCGGCTCAGGTCATGCAGAGTCCTGGGATCGAGCCCCGC
>PISX010026618.1:0-24169 GCA_004024625.1 Mellivora capensis | reverse complement strand
ATATATATATATATATATAAAATAAAAAATAAATTTAAAAAAGGCCTCAGCTTAGCTTCCTTCACCTTGTCAGACTGCTCAGTTCTGCAGAAAGGAGGAGCTGTATGCAAATGAGCAGTTACTCAACTGGCTCACTTGTTTTTAGCCAGGGCTATTTCATCATTTTGGATTCTCAGGACAGAAAAATGCTTACAAAGCAAGTCAAATGATTAGATGCAAGGTTCTGGCTGAACAGTTCATTTAATCCATTTATGCAATGACTATAATTTGCACTTTGGGGTTTCCCTGAAATCCGATACAACCACCATGTGCCCCAGAGGGACTGGAGCCCAATTCGCCCACCAGCTAACTGCATACCAAGTAGGAGCAGCACACAGAGGGGGCATACAGGGCTTAAAAGCTTCTCAAAGCTGAAGTCCCCCCTGAAAACATCTGTACACTGGGTCTGAGACCCATAGGGTGCAGTATTCTCCTAGGAGTTGCCCAAAAGTCTAGGCTGGAAAGGAAGTTAGTGGAGATTCCCAAGATTCCTCCCTGAGATTCTGGAAAAGGAAGGCCTCTTAAATATCATCACTTTGCTTCTTCTTACACCTGCCCAACCCCTTTACTGGCTGCAAAGGCTCTATTCCACAGGCTGCAGAGCAATGGACTGAACAGAAGTAAGCTGGATTAGCAAAGGAGTGGCACATGTCCCTAAGCCAAATACTAAGCATTTCTCATCTGGTCCTCAAAAACACCCTAGGAAGTCAGGAGAATTAATATCTCTATTTTACAGATAAGGACACAAAGTCTCCAAGAAGTGAATGGCCCTGTCCACAATCATGCAGCTGGAACAGGCAGAGTGAAGATTTTAATCTAAGTAGTCCAAAGTTAATTCCATCTTCTTTCTACCATAATGAGAAGCTTTCACATGTCACCTCCACCAGGCAGCCTTTTTCACTCACTCTCCAACTCTAACTTTCCTGTGCCCTCCATGTATTCTGATAGCATCATTAGTTTGCCTCATAATATCTTACAGGTGTGTGTGTGTGTGTGTGTGTGTGTGTGTGTTCTTCTGGGAACCTTCTGAAAGCAGGGTGTGTTTCTACTGATCATTGGCTCTCGGGTGCCCAACACAGGGCTGGTACAGAGGAGATTCTTATTAATATGGTTGGTCTGAGGTGAAATTTGTCTGTTTTGAACTTATTTTTTTTAAGATTTTTTATTTATTTATTTGACAGACAGAGATCACAAATAGGCAGAGATGCAGGCAGATAGAGAGAGAGGTGGAAGCAGGCTCCCTGCTGGGCAGAGAGCCCGATGCGGGGCTCGATCCCAGGACCCTGAGATCATGACCTGAGCCGAAGGCAGAGGCTTTAACCCACTGAGCCACCCAGGCGCCCCTGTTTTGAACTTATTTTAACTGAAGTAAGTTTGTAAATCTTACTTGTACTAACTCAGTGGACACAACTCAGTGGTATTTAGTATATTCACGATACTGTGCAACATCAGGTCTGTCTAGTTCCAAAGCACTATAGTCACCCCAGAAGGAACTCCCATACCCATTAAACAGCTGCCTTCCATTTCCCTCTTCCAGAGCCCTTGACAAATGCTATACTGCTTTCTAGCTATATGGACTCGGTTCACCTATTCTAAATATTTCATATAAATGGAATTATATAATATGTGACTTTTTATGTCTGTTTTTTTCCACTTAGAATAATTTTATTGAGGTACATCCATGTCATAGAATGTTGTGTTAGTCAGGTTTCTCCAGAGAAACAAGCAATGGAGATATACATCTATATCTCTTACCTATCCACCCATCTAGATTTGTTATGAGAAATTGGCTCAAGGAATTGTGGAGGATGAGAAGTCTCATGATCTGCTGTCTGTAAGCTGGAGACCCAGGAAAGATGGTGGTGTATGTAATTCAGTCCAAGTCCAAAGGCCTAAGAACCATGGAAGCCTATGGTGTAAGTCCCAGCCCAAGAACAGGAGAAGACTGATGTCCCAGCTCTTGCAGTCAAGCTGAGAAGAGGAAATCGACCCTTCCTCCACATTTTTCTCTATTTAGGCCCTCGGTGATAATGCCCACTCACTTCGGGCAGAGCAGTCTCCTTTACTTAGTCTGCAGATTCAGACGCTAATCGAATTTGGAAACACCTTCACAGACACCTGGAAATAATGTTTAACCAACTCCCCCAGCATTCCGGTAACCTAGTCAAGAAGCCACACAAAATTATCACAAATGTATCAGTACTTCAGCCCTTTCTGTGGCCAAATAATAGTTCATTGTATGGATAGATCACATTTTGTTTATTCATTCATCCGGTGATGGACACTTGAGTTGTTTCCACATTCGGGGTACTGTGAATAGTGCTTCTAAAAATGTTTCTGTACAAGGACATGTGGAATGCCTGTTTTTTGTTATTCTGGGTATATATCTAGGACAGGAATTGCTGAGTTGTATTTGTTTTAACTCTAAGTTTAACACTTTAAGTAAGCACAAAACTTCCAAAGTGGCTGTAGCATTTTACATTCACACCAGGAATGCATAAGTTCCAATTTCTCCAGTCTCGCTAACCATTGTGATTTTCCATTTATATATATATATATACACACACACATATATATATATATATATATATTATATATAGGTGCATGGGTGGCTCAGTTGGTTAAGCATCCAACTCTTGGTTTCAGCTCAGGTCATGAACTCATGGGTCATGGGATCGATCCCTGCATCAGGCTCTACACTCAGCAGGGAGTCTGCTTGAAAGATTCTCTCCTTCTGTCCCTCCCCCCCAAAACAATAAATCATTATATATACACACACATATATATAACATTCATATATATATATATATATATGTATATATATATACACACATTCAATTGTGTGTGAAGTGATATTTCATTGTAATTTTGATTTGCATTTCCCTAATGACTAATGATGTTGAGCATCTTTCATATGCCTATTAGCCATTTATAGATCTTCTTTGGAGAAATGTCAAGTCCTTTGCTCATTAAAAAATTTTTTTCTTCTTGTCATTGAGTTATAGGAGTTCTTAATATATTCTGGAAAATCGATCCTTATCAGATATATGATTTGTAAATATTTTCTCCCATTTTTGAGGTTGTCTTTTCACTTCCTTAATAATGTCCTTTGATTGTACAAAGTTTTTAATTTTAATATATCTGTTTTTTTTCTCTTATTGTTTGTGCTTTTGGTGTCATATATAACAACTCATTACCAAACCTAAGATCATTAGGTTTGCTTTCATCTCAGAGTGTGGTAGTTTTAATTCTTACATTGCATTCACTGCTGTATTTTGAATTAATTTTTGTATACGGTGTGAGGAAAAACATCTAACTTCATTCTTTTGCACGTGGACTTACCTATGTATCTAACTTAATCATTTTTTTCTCTGTATGATTCAAATTACTGTCTAGTGTCCTTTCATTTCAGCCTGAAGAACTCCTTTTAGCTTTTCCTACAAGTGGTCTAGTGATGAACTCTCTCAGTTTTTATAGGATAATGTCTTCATTTCTCCTTTATTTTTTGAAGGGGAGTTTTGCCAAATATAGATGTACTTGTTGACAGTTTTTGCCCAGCACTTTAAATATATAATCTCACTGTATCTCGTTTCTTCTGGCCTTCATGGCTTCTGATGAGAAATTGAATGGTAATATTATTAAGTATCCTTTGTATATAATTAGTCATTTCTCTTGCTGCTTTAAAAAAATTCTTTCCTTGACTTTTGACAATTTGATTATAATGTGTCTTGGTGTGAATCTTTTGAGTTTATTCTGTTTGGATTTTGTTGAGCTTGAATGTGTAGATTTGTGTTTCTCATCAAATTCAGGAAGTTTGACTCTATTTCTTCAAATATTCTTTCTGCTCCCCCTTCCTCTGTGACTTATTATGCCTATGTTGTTATGCCTTGATTATATTCCACAGTTCTCTTGGGCTTTGTTCATTTTTCTTTATTCTTTTATTCTCCTATTCCTCAGATTGGATAATTTCAAATGACCCATCTTTTTTTTAAGATTTTATTTGTTTATTTGACAGAGATAGAATCAGAGAGCACAAGTCGGGGAAACGGCAGAGGGAGAGGGAGAAGCAGGATTCCTGCTAAGCAGGGAGCCTGATGAGAGGCTTGATCCCAGGACCTGGGATCATGACCTGATCCAAAGACAGACACTTGACCAACTGAGCCACCCAAGAACCCCTCACATGACCTATCTTTACGTCTACTAATGCATTCTTCTGCCTGCTCAGATCTGCTGTTCATCCCTCTAGTGAATTTATCATTTCAGTTATACTTTTCAGCTCCAAAATTTTTATCCGGTTACTTTTTAAAATTTCTATCTCTATTGATATTCTTTGTCTGATGAAAAAATCATTCTTCCAGTTTTCTTTCATTCTGCATCAGTGATTTCTTTAGCTCTTTGAACATGTTATCTAAGACAGGCAATTTAAAGTCTTTGTTAAGTCCAGTGTCTTGGCTTCATGATGGACAGCTTCTCTCAGGGTTCGTTGTCGCTGCTTATTGCAGGTTGTTGCTGTTTGCTTGTTTAGTACTTTTTCTACACTATGTAAAGTCTTGTTCTTCGTCATGTATTGTCACTGAGGTCTGTGTTCTGTGAGCTTAATGGTCAGCTTGTATTTTGAAAGTTAACGTAATCACCTAAAGGTGTTTAGATACCAACACACACACACACACACACACACACACACACGAAGGAAAGTAGAAAAAGAAAAAAAATATTCTCTTGGTCTGCAGACTGACTCTTTATAGGGCACTTCAGTGCTCAGACAGGCTGTTTACAACTCTGCCCTTGCCAACTTCCTATTGGTACAGAATCTGACAGCCAATTAAAAGGAAAATCTTAGGATTTTCTCAGTCATTTTCTGAGAGAATGCTCAGTCTTGGGTATGCAGGTCACCATTATAACAACATTATATCTTAAGGCTTGAGTATAATCTTCTTTAACTTGATGTTCTCTCCTCTAGGGGTGAGGCCCTAACTTCCAGGCATATTGGGGCATTCCCACCCTCATGGCTTTGGTGCAGGTACCCCTAAAAAGGAGCTCCCCCAAGCTGGAATCATGTGCCTGTGGGTCTACTGGTCTAATGTCTTGTGGACAGTCCCACTTCCACAGCTTTAATGGGGAGGGCTCTGCCCCACAGCACTGGGTGGGGTCATCTGACCTGCTGAACACCAGGCAATGGTGTCCCCTTCTGAAACTGAGTGGGCAAATTTAATGATCTCTAAATCACCTCTGGGTCCTTCTTCCTTTGTCTTGAAGAATACCTTTATGGTCCCATCCTACAAAACCTCGTTAAGTCTGACAACCTTTCTTCATTCCTTCCTGTCTCCTTCCTCTTCAGTTCAAGTTGGTTGTTTTCCCACTGGGATGGTTGATTAAGTTCATGGTTCACACTTATACTAATTTTCTTATTAAAGCATCACTTGGCTACATGCTTAGTGTTCTCTTCTGAACATGCTTTCTCATTTTTTACAATATGATCAGGCTGAGAATTTTCCAAATGTTTTATATCTGCTTCACTTTTGATTCACAATTCTACCTTTAAGTCTTTCCTCTCTTCTTGCACTTTACTATAAGCATTCAAATGAAGCTAAGCCTCACCTTCAACACTTTGCTTAGAAACAGTTTCACCCAGAAACTCAATCTCATCACTCACAACTTCTTCCTTCCACAAAATGTTGGAACATGAACACAAAAGTTCTTTGCCATGTTATAATAAGGATTGTCTTTCCTCCAGTTTTCAATAACGTGGTCCTCATTTCTGAGACCTAATCATAATGGCCTTTACCATCCATATGTCTATGAACATTTTGTTCACAATCACTTGGGTTTTCTCTAAGAAGACTGAGGCTTTATCTATAAGCTCTCCTCTTCCCTGAGCCCTCACCAGCCTTGCTTTTAATGTTCCAACCAGAGCAGTGTAGGGCTTTTCTAGCAAAGAAACTTCAAACTCTTATAGTTTCTACCCATTTCCCAGTTCCAAAGCTGTTTCCATATCTTCAGGTATTTGTTACAACACCACCCCTACTTTTGAGAGCCAATTTTCTGTCTTAGCCCATTGAAACTGCTATTACAAAATATTCAGCAGCTTATAAACAACAGAAATTTGCTGTTCACTGTCCTGGAGGTTGGATGTCCAGGATCAGGGTCAGGCAAGGGCTTTCTCCTAGGTCACAGACTTCTCTTTGTATCTTTGCTTGGTGCCAGGAGCAAGGGATCCCTCTGGAACCTCTTTTAACAAGCACTGATCCCACTCATGAGTGCTCCCGTTCATGACTTAAGTACTTCTCAAAAGTCTCACTTCCTAATATCATCACCTTTGGGGGTAAGTATTTCAATATACGAATTTTAGGAGGACACAAACATTCATACTATAGCAGGCCCAAATAGCAAATCTCAGCAGGCAGAAGACAGAATAGAGAAATTGGAGATATGTCAGTTGAGATTATGTAGTCTACGGAACAGGAAAAAAATAATTAAGAAAAAGGAGGAGAGCCTCAGAGATCTGTGCAAAATCAAGCATACCAGTGTATGCACAATGGGAGTCCCAGAAGGAAAGGACAGGGAGAAAATGGCAAAAAGAATGTATGAGGAAACAGTGGTTAAAAACTTTCCATATTTGATAAAATATAATCTATACATCCAAGAACATCAAAGAACTCCAAATGAGAAAAACTCAGAGACATCAAAATCACATTGTCAAAACCTAAAGACAAAGTGAATGACCTGAAAGCAGCAAGAAAAGCAGCCCACCACAAGAGATCCTCAATAAGATTAAGGACTGATGTTCAACACAAATCCTGGACCTCAAAGGACAGAAGGGTGACATAATTAAAGCACTGGGGAAAAAAACTCACTGTCAACCAAAAATTTTATATACAGCAAGACTATCCTTCAAAAATGAAGGAGAGGGGTGCCTGGCTGGCTCACTGGGAGGTTTGAAAAAATTTCAAAAAAAAATTCACTGCTAGCAAAACTGCCCTATTATGAATCCTAAAGATAAGCCCCTCATTCAAGAAGAATGAATTTAGCTATACAAAGAAAAGTTTTTTATGCTACTAAAATTAAGTGGGTAGAAATCCAAATGAAATTGTTATAAATTAGCATGTTAATTGTAATCCCAAGGACAACCACTGAGAAAACAACTTAACAATGTAGTGTAATTGAAAGCAAGGCCTCAAACACATATTTACACAACAATGTTTATAACAGCATTAAACAGAGTGAATATAATATAAAAAAGTGGAAACTACCCAACTGCCCGTTGACATTTGAATGGATAAACAAAACCTGGTGTGTTTTTGTGTGCACACACACAATCGAATATTATTCAGCCCTAAAAAAAAATGAAGTATTGATATGTGCTACGGCATGGGTAAAACTTGAAAATATTATGTTCAGTGAAATATGCCAGACACAAAAGGACAAATATTGTATGATTCTACCTATATGAGGTTCATAGATAAGCCAAGTTTACAGATGCAGAGAATAAAAAGGTGGTTGCTCGGGGCTGGGAATGGAGGAATGAGGAGTTATTATGTAACGGCTCCAGGCAGTGTCTGAGAGCATCCAGGACACAGCCAAAATGCTGACACCAGCCTCCATGCTTGGGGAATTCTCTCACTTTGGGAGTCTCAGTAGGAACAGCACCATCTCCCAGCATCCCAGACTGCACCTGTCCTTGCAGCTAGAGTGAGTGTAAGTGGTTTGGGCACTACGCATCAAACACTCCTGTCCCACAGTGGTGGGACAGAAAGGCATACTCTCCCTGGCAGTGGTGACAGTTACGGGAAGCTCAAGCACCTAGGGTAGCAGGGGCACTCTTCAGGGTGCTTGGGGACAACAGCAAAAACAGTCTTCTCACTCGGTCACTTGTGCAGTGAGATTTCAGCCCTTGCTCCTGGCTATGCAATCCCAAACCCGCCTCTCCAGCCCTCTCTGATTCTGGCGTTACCCAATAAACTTCCTGCAAACTTCTTTCTGATTTAAGAGAGTCAAAGAGTTTGCTTCTGCTGCATGTGACCAAGAGCCCTGCCTGGCACAGTGGAGGGATAAGGGAGTTGGGGCAGAGAATGGGAGATGTGCCTGAAAAGGGGAAGAGGAAGAAAAGAGAACGAACATTGATCAAGGTCTTACTCAATACTAGTGCTGAACTGAACGCTCACGAATCTCTCCTGTTAATTCTATGCCCCCCCCGCCGACACTGTGGAATAGGTATTAGAATTCCCATTTCACATTTAAAAAAAAAAACCAAAACTCAGGGGTAGGAAGTGAGCTGCTCATAAGCATACTTAATCAGTCAGGATTTGAACCCAGTATGTCTGACTCCAACACTCAGGCATTCCTTTCTACCAGTGCTTATTTTTTTATTTTTTAACGATTTTATTTATTTATCTGAGAGAGAGAGATAACGGGAAAGAGAGCATGAGCAGTGGCAGAGAGAGAGGGGGAAGCAGGCTCCCCACTGAGCAGGGAGCCCGATGCAGGGCTCGATCCCAGTTCCCCAAGATCATGACCTGAGCCAAAGAGACACTTAACCGACAGAGCCACCCAGGTGTCCCCATTCTGCTGTTTTTAAACTGTGTTTTATGGGGTTCTGTCTGAGGGCACGGGCCTGGGAAGACGGTAGGCAGGCTGAGCCAGGTGGATGTGGGCCAGGCCCCACTTCAGTCTCCATGGGAGCGCCTCTGATTTGTGTATCTTATACAGTGCAGTTTTACTTAGGATTTCGATTTTGAAAAGTGAAATACTCATGGTTTTAGAAAACAGCCCCCCCTGGTCACTTACACGTGCTGCTTCCTCAGCCTAAACCCTCCCTCTCCTCCTCTGACACTTGGCTGATACCCTCTTAGGGTCTCAGTGGTATCACACGTGCTCGTGAATGCCCAACCCAGGTAGGAGTTCCCTGCCTTCTCCAACTCCGGGCCTCTTGGCAACTGTACTTGCTTTTCCCAATCACTTAGCTAATTAACACCTGTCTTCCCCACTAAATGACAAGTTCCCCAAGGGCAGCAACCATGCCTGTGTGGCTCACTGTTCTGTCCCAGCACACGGCACACTCCCTGGCAGGCAGCGGATGCCCCCAACATGGCTGTGAAGCACCTGGATGACCGTCCCGTGGGATCGGTCACTACAGTGGGATTGGTTCGTGTTGTAGCAAATTCTCCCCTCCTTACCCCAGAAGGATGCCTGAGGGTGGGGTCAGGCCCTTTGGGAAATGCAGAGCCCGGGAAGCAGGGAAAAGCCTTCCCAAAGCCTCACAGGTTGTATCATGGCATCAGCCTCTCCCACTAGCCTCATTTAGAGGTCCATTCTGCTCCCTGGGACTATCTCATCAGTGTACCCTTCCCCGCCTTTTAGTACCAGGTAACACGTGGTGCTTTGTTTGTCCAGAAATCCGGCTGAAATGCAACCGTTGCAGTCAAGGCTGAATTCAGTTAGTGGCATGGGCACTCAGAGAGCATGTGGGTCCGCGGATTGGCCACCACCCTTGTTACGTGGAACCCTTCGGACCAGTTATTGCCTCCAAGGAGTCTTCAGGCTTCTGCTACTTTGGGGGCAGAGTGGTGCCATCCTTGCTCACAGCTCGTGGGTGGGTATCACGCAAAGGGAGTGCAGGAACCTCCATACCAATGTCTTATGTAAAATACCCCGGAGCCTAGCAGTCTCAGGAGAGGTCAACGTCATGCATCGGGCACGGCCAGCTGAAGGTATTCAACATGCTGCTCTCCGCCAACATCTCCTAGGGGGCTCTCCCTGGCAGAGGCAAGAGGGAGGACTGCTCTAAGGGCTGCTGGCCAGAAGTGTGGATGTGATGAGCGCTTATTACAGGATCTCTCAAAAACTCGGCTTCACCCTGCTCATCTCAACTGTGACTGAGGGCGGATGAGATGAGACACCTGTCACTGGGTCCATGCTCGGCTTGGAGTGTTGAGAAACCAGAGGGCTTGCCCAGAAAATGTCAAGGAGTTTCCCCACCCCTTTCTTCCTTTTCTGACTTTGCTCAGGAGGAAATTCCTAAGGGAAACTAGCAGGGAGGAATGAAGAGGGAGGACAGTGCTGGGCTGAACTCAGAGACGCGGAGTCAGCTAGCCCTGACTTACATTTCCAACCTTGTTATATGGAAAGAACTATTGGACAAGTCACATCGTTTTGGAATTTTACTTTTCTCATCTACAACATGAATGTGGCTCTATTTCTTAGCCCTGCTGTGGGCAATACATTAAAAAAAACTTTTACCAAGGAGTGGCTGGGTGGCTCAGTCGTTAAGCATCTGCCTTCGGCTCAGGTCATGATCCCAAGGTCCTGGGATCAAGCCCCGCATCAGGCTCTCTGCTCAGTGGAGAGCCTGCTTCTCCCTCTCCCTCTGTCTGCCTCTCTGCCTACTTGTGATCTCTCTCTGTCAAATAAATAAATAAAATCTTTAAAAACCAAAAACAAAAACAAAACCTTTACCAGGCCTAGCAAGGTGCCTGGTATAAACAAAGTACTCAACAAATGTTAGTTTCCATCCCATGTCATAGGCCCAGCTTGGTTTTTTTTTTTCTTTTTTCTTTTTTTAATATTTTTTTTTATTTCTTTTGAGCGTAACAGAATTCATAGTTTTACACCACACCCAGTGCTCCATGCAATGCGTGCCCTCCACAATACCCACCACCAGGCTCGTTAGGCAAAGCAGGTCTTTGGCTCAGGTGAAAGACAGCACGTAGGTGTCCTTCCCCCACAGGCAGCTGCTCCGATGGATGGTGCAGCTATCGCACGAGTTCATTTGACATCATCTCTGCCACTCCTCTTGACTTTTCCACCAGCCCCCACTTTCTCAATACTTTTTTAGGCAAGTCTGGCCTTCCCGTCACTTCCTAAAGGACCAAAATCCCAAAAGGAAAGCATCAGAAGGGACTTTAATATTCTCTGAATTCAGGTTCACATTAAACGTAGGCATTCTCTCTTGCTTCTGCTTGAACGCCTCCAGTGATATGTTGCTCACTTCCCCCCAAAGCAGTCCCTCCCAGCTCACTGCCCACCGAAGCAGTCCCTCCCATTTGGGGATAGCTTCAGCTACTGCATAGACCTCCATCTGCTGACAGTGTTTTCTGAGCCTCAAGTGGGTACCCATGGACAGACAGTGGAACTGAATGCTTAAAATTGGCACAGTCGGGAAAAATCCAGAAAATCTGTTTAACAAGGAATCAGAAGAACCATGCAAAAGGGAGACACAGGAAGGAGGGGCCAACCTCAAAACAAAACAATTAAATGACTGACGACAGTGGTCCAGGTTTCCTGTGGCCTCCATTGAAGGTGAGAAGTGGGAGTGGGAGGGAAATATACTCCCACACACATGCACACTGTTACCGCAGGAGAGAGTGGGGGAAAGTCCACAGAGGGTTCAGAGTCTAAGCACAACTACTACTACCCCAGAGAGAGTGGGGTCCATCTTGCCTTGGTGAAAGCCATGCCAGTCCTGAAGTTTGGTTTCCCACACATTATTTTGCTCTATCCGAACTAGCCCCAAAGGCGCTTGTTGGAGCAGCCTGAACTTTTCCTCTGGGAACCGCGGGCACATAAACACTCTATATGAACTCCATGTGGTTTGAAAGTGCTTGTGCTAGCATTCTCCGGTTTTTAAACAATCAATAAACTTACATTAAATATTGATGCCAAACTGTTTCCTGCCACTCTGAGTGCAGCCCAGCTTCTGGAAAGATTATGCATTACCTGTGATTGTTCCTTAAAATCGAGATCACAACCAACAAGTACAGATGCTCTTGTCTGAATACAGGTGTATTGTGGGTCCCATATGTGCAAAGGGGGAGCTCTCGACTGCTTCTCCCAAATGGACATGGTCTCCAAAACGGCAACGACGAGGTAGCTGCGGGGCTGCTTTTGGTGAGTTCAAACCTTCAGTGGACAACAGGGGGACTCCCCTCCGACTGTGACTCTTAATCACAAACTCTGATCCGTTTCTGTAAGTGCTGATAAAACACTAACCGGATCGTCACTTTAAAAGAAGTCTTTGTTTACTCTGTTAGGATCACGATTCAAGCAAGAGTCACCCAAGCCTGTGTAGCGTGTGTGATTCCTCCCCAAGAGCACGTATTTGATTTGTGAGCGAGTGTCTCCACTACAAGCACTTAAGTACCGGCTTTCGGTGTGGCCTCTGCCTTCTCCCGTGAGAATGGGACACACCACCTACACTTGGGTGTTATCCAGAAGAGGAAAAGGGGTAAAATTTGCAAGCACCTAGACACAGCGCCTGGTACACAGTAGGTGCTCAGTAGTACTAGTTATTTTCATGTCTTTGCAGTTTACGAGTCTGTATTTTATTAAATAAATTCGGTCCCAATAAAATACAGCCACTGCCTTTAAGCACAGACGGAACACAAAAGGGTTCACCGTGGTTTCTACATATTTTGGTTTCTTCTACTAAGAGATTTATTTTTAGTTGAATAACATCCACAGGGGTCCAGAAATCCCTTTGATTAAGGCTTGTTTATTTTCTACTGATCCATATTTGATGCAATTTATTTTTGGAACTTGCTCTTAAACATAATGTATCATCTGTTTTGTTTTGTTTTAGCTTTCAAGACAAAAGAATGAGATTCTTGCTTGTATTTTCAAGGGACTGGCCTTTAAAATGTTCCTAAGAAGTGTTTACCAGCCCTTTGGTTTTGTTTGTTTGTTTGTTTGTAGAGTCGTGGGATGAAAGGAGGGAAAGCATTAGTTCAGAGAAACTGGCCAGGGGCATGAGAAGCAAGGAGACTCGCCAAGCTCCAGATAGCTAGGATGCCTGCAGTGGGCTCCCAGCTAACCTCTACTTCCTACGCACAGAAGAGGGGACCAGTGCAAGGGCATGACAGGAGTGGAATTTGGACCACAAGGCCATCGAAGAGAGCAAAGAGAGCTTCCACAACCAGCCAGGGAGGAGAAATTCGGGGAGGGTAAAGATCCTAAGATGCCCGTCGGTAGCAGCTGGAGGCCTAGAAAAGAGGGAGGCTGCCAAAGTGGACGGTGGTTAAGACACGCCATTCCCCAGAAATAAATATCAGCTAGCTGAGGTCCTGATTTTCATGCTCGTGTTATGTGTCCATAAGTCACAGAGAACCCAGAACAAGAAGGCAGAAGGCCTGTGGTCTTCCGATGCCCTGTCAGTAAAAAAAAAAAAAAAAAAAAAAAAAAAAAAAAAAAAAATTTGAATGAGGCGACCTTTAGGGGGCCTTCCAACTTCATTACCATCCTGTGTTTTTTCAATCCCGGAAGATAAGAACCCAGAAATGTGAAAGCAGGCTTTTTGTCGTTGGTCTGAGTTTCTATCCCCTCCTGTCAGAGGAAAGACCGGGTTCTTTCTATGTAGGGACTGTGGGCAAAGACTGCTTACATACGATTTAGCAAACAACTAAATTTAAATACTTTCCACCACTTCAATTTCTGTAGAGATTATGGCTTGAGTGCACAATTATGGGCCTAAGTAGCCTGGGTTTCTTTGGACTGGCCAAATCAAGTTGGAGTACTTGAGCTTGGAAATGTTGTAGAAGACTTAGCCCTGGACAGAGAGCCTGGGTCTGGCTGTGATTGCAATCACGGAGGGGCGGGGCCCTTCCCACTGACTTCAGCACTTCTCTGAAGGGCTGGGCAAATGCTCAAGTGTGAAAGTTCCCATCGAATCCTGATCTTTTTAGCAGAGTTGTGTTTTGAAAGCAAGCTCAAGACCACAGGGGTTGCTGGGCTTAGTGTGAACAATCAAATTCCAAGTAAACAAACTCATCTCCCCACCCTTCATCTCCCTTTCTCCTTCTGGGTTTTGCTATCCATTTGGAAACTGCTCTTTCATTTGCTTTGGGGGACCCCCTTCTGAGCCAGAATCCTTTGTTTTCACCAGCGCAGACTCCAGAGATGGCCTGCATTAACCTCACTGTTTGTCAAGGTGTTGTTTGAAGTTGTTAACTTGCCCTTTGGTGCGCATGCTCAATGCAGATGGAATGAAAAAGACCATTACCCTTCCTAATTCTCCCAGTAGGCCTCCGAAGCTTCATACTTCCTCCAGGATGACACACAGCCACAAGAGGCCACCACAGCCGTACCAGTGTCCTGAAGCTTGCATCCGTCCTTAGGTAGTAGATGCACGCCCTGCAGTCATATACACAGGGGAGACCAGGCACCCTGGATTTTTCAGTAAAGTTCTCTTTTCAAATGTTCTGCCCACTCGTACTTGCGTCCTGATTTGGAATTTGTAAAAGTGGTTTCTCCCGCCATCTGCAGCGGTGGGACTGACATTCTCAGTGAGGATACTGTTTTGAACTCAAAACGATTCGAAGCAATTGGGTCCTGTGTACTTCAAATTCTTTCCTCCCTCTGCGGTGCACATTTGGGAACTTGGGAGGTGGGGTGGAGGGTCAGCAGAAGAGTTTCCATCTCTGTAGTGAGATCCCCTTCCCGGGCGATCAAGCCTGAGAATGGGAAAGGTCCCTCGACTGCCCTCGCCATACTGCCCTTTGACGCTGAAGCTCAAGATACTGGGTGTCCGCGCTAAGAGGAGCCTTAGAGATCACTCCACCCCCACCTTTTATAAATAAAGTCGCTGAGGCTCAAAGGGGGAAGTGATTTGTCCAGGGGCACTTGGCTGGCTCCGTCGGTAGAGCATGTGATTCTTGATCTCGGGGTTGTAGGTTCGGGCCCCACCTTGAGTAGAGAGATTGCTTAAAAATAAAAAATCTTTAGGGGTGCCTGGGTGACTCAGTGGGTTAAAGCCTCTGCCTTCGGCTCAGGTCATGATCCCAGGGTCCTGGGATCGAGCCCCACATTGGGCTCTCTGCTCAGCGGGGAGCCTGCTTCCTCCTCTCTCTCTGCCTGCCTCTCTGCCTGCTTGTGATCTCTGTCTGTCAAATAAATAAAATCAAAATCTTTAAAAAAAAATAAAGAATAAAAATTAATAAATAAAAAATAAAAATCTTTAAAAGGGGGGAGAGGAAGTCATTTGTTCAAAATCAAACACCAAGTCGGTGGTTAAAGTGGGGCTCAAACCTGTACCTCCTATTAGAACCTGCTCATCAAACAAAAGAAGCAAGGAAGATCTGAGAGATGAAGGAAATACAGTGATAGGAGCTAAGAAAGGGCTTCGGACTTAGAAACCATCCATCCAAGGCACAAAGGCGGTCCTGCCTTAAAGGACTGTTCCCTTCAGAAGCAGCTACAGAAAGCTGAGCATAGAGCTCTGTGCCCAGAGAAGAGGTGACAAATTCACCCTCGTGCTGTTCGGGGACACTGATGGGGAACCAGGGAGAGGAATCTGTTTTCCCAGACACTAACCCTGCTGAAGGAAATGGCTCTGCCTCGGGACTAAGCCGTGGAAGACATGGGCTGTAATGGCAACGAAGCTCAGGGTGACCCGGCAGAGGGGCCAATGAGAGGGGTCATCTGAGCTCTAAGAGGAGACCAACGAGGGCTTAGAGGTTTGAAACTAAGTCACTAGCATGGAACTGTTCTGCACAGGAGATGCAGCCTTAGGTTCTACCAACTGTATGCACCCTCCACGCGGCGGCATCTGGGCCTGCCTGCTGCATTACAAGAGGAAACCACGCAGATCAGTGGACAAGAGTGGCGAGTGTGGGGCCAGACAGACTTGAATTTGAACCTTGGCCGTGCCTTACATCTTATGTGACCTTGTTTAAGTTTCTGACCTTGTCTGAGGCTCATTTTCCTCATCTTTAAGATGCAAGGACATTCAAAGGATTACTGTCAAGAGTCAATAAAATAACACTTGTAGAAATGCCTAGAATAGAGCATGCACTCATATACGCTAGCTGTTCTTAATAATGAGCAGTTGAGAGTAAAAAGGTCCACAGGACTCAGAAGCAGAGTGACTTGGTTCACTAATGGGTCTGCTTTTCCCTGATGAAACCAGAAGAACATTGGCTCTCTGAGCTGCACTCTCCTAATCTGTGAAATGAATATAAAAATAATCATACCTTAGGGTTGTTATCAGAATTCGTAGAGCTGTTGTGTGTACAGTATCTGGCCCACTGGGGTGGTTACTGTTATTAAATTGGGGGTCAGAATTTCCACAGTTGAAAAGAAAAAGGAATAACCAAATCCAAGGGGCCTGATCTTCACTCTTGTCCTGAACTGTGGCAGTGATGCCAGCACAGCTATGGCTTTCCTGTTGGGAGCTTTTCCAGGATGGCTTAAGCTAGAAGTCTCTACAGTAATCACAAATGCCCCCCTACCTCTTTGGTTCACTTAGAGTTGCCCAGCATTCCCAGCAGAATGGCTGACTCCTCTCGTACACATCCCCAGTCATCCAAGGCTTCTCATACCAAAATCACACCTAAGGTGGCCACAACAATGCTTACCCTGTGGTCCCACCAGTCATGGTGATGGTGGTGACATGAGTCACCTCCTGAGGCTTTGTACCAGAGAACCCACTCTCGCTTCTGGGGGTTGTTGTTGAGTCCATAAACATCAGTAGAGCCCCTACTGTGTGTAAGACTTTGTACATGGCTCAAAGTAGGCTCTCAGATATTTGCTGATGGACTGACTGGTTGGAGGGATTACTACAGTTAGTAAAACATTCTCTATCTTCAAGGTACTGGCATCCGGTGGGGAAGGCCGATTCATACAAAGCTAGGTTGCACTCCGAGTGACTTGTGATAAAGGTTATGTAAAAAGTATAAAAAGTGGAACTGGGACTAATTCCAACTGGAGGAAACTGGAAAAGTCATTAGGAGAAGGAAGCATTTGATGTGGACCTTTCGGCTAAGTGAGATTTTGGCAGTCAAAGTTAAGGTCATTTGTCACAGAGAACAGAGTAACCCACAAGGAAGCAAGATAAGAGCAGATCTTCTTATTGGCAAATGACAATTAGTGGAGTGTGTGTGTGTGTGTGTGTGCATATGACGAGGTCAGATCCCGGAGAGCCATGATGGCCATGCAAATAATTTTCATTTTCACTTCTGTAGGTGATGGGGATCTGGGGAAGACTCTGAGGAAGGGAATGGTGAAATTAACTAGCTGTTTTGAGTTTTATTACTAAATAATGATGCCTTAGAATTACCCAGACACAAGTTTTCCACCATCACTAAGGCTGCTGAAGTCAGGAGAATTAGAAAGCCACCAGAGCTTGTTCCGATGAATAAACTGATAAGAACAACGTTGAGGAGAAAGTAATTGACAACTTCCGGGAGACGGGCTCCCAAGCTGATGACTAACAGCTCTTTGTGACACCAACACTAATCCTGTTGTTGTTATTGTTTTAATTTTGTGTGACACCAGCTGCTAGTGTCAGGATCAATACTGGCAGCAGCAGAGGTCACTTCTGGCAAATAACCACCGAACAGTCAGACACTTTTATCCAGACTGAGTTTGAAAGAATGGACTGCTCTCTGGAACCCAGGGGAAGAAATGCCTTGCAGACAAAGATAATGTTGTTTGGATTTCATAAAACACATTTTCTGGGGGCACCTGGGTGGCTCAGTCAGTTAAGTGTCTGCCTTCAGCTCAGGTCATGATCCCAGGGTCCTGGGATCGAGCCCCTGCTGAGCAGGGAGCCTGCTTCTTCCTCTCCCTCCTCCTGCCTCTCTGCCTACTTGTGTTCTATCTGTCTGTCAAACGAATAAATAAAATCTTTAAAAAAAAAAACACATTTTCTGCCACATGTTACTAGGATTCAACATTTAAAAAAGGGTTCTAGGGTCAAATAAGCTTGAAAAGAGATCATGCAAGAAAAGTTATACTAGTTTCCTTACTGCAGGAATTCTCAGAGCCGTCCCGGGGCTGCTGTGCATTGTGACCCATCAAGAAGGACCTAGAATACACAGCATTTTCCACACTTATTTTGCCTGTTGGATCAGTACATGGGATGACGGATCTTTGGAACTCGTGTTGGGTAATGTTGCAGAGAACAGATTTAGGCTCAAAACAGCATTTTCGACTCGGATCTTAACAGATCACTGATGTTGGTGTTTGCTATAGACTGAATGTTTGTGTCTCCCCCAAATGCTTATGTGGAAAGCAAATCCTTAGTGGGAGTGTATGTGGAGGTGGACCTATGGAAGGTGATTAGGTGATGAGGGTAGAGTCCTTATGAATGCGATTAGTGTCCTTACAAAAGAGACCCCAGAGAGCTGCCTTCTGCCATGTGAGAACACAGGGAAAAAACAGCCATCAATGAACCAGAAAGTGGGCTCTCACCAGACACCAAATTAGCCAGTGCCTTAATTTTGGACTTTTCAGTCTCTGGAACTATAAGACATCCATAGCTGTTATAAGTCCCCCATCCCCGGTCTATAGTCTTTTGTCACAGCTACCTGAACTAAGACAGTGTTCTGATATAGGCCACTTCCTATCTACCCAGCCGCTTTCTGCTTCCTGGCACAAGGCCCATCCTTCAGAACAACTTTTCTGTACTTACTTCAGGGTATATGGTTTGCAGGAAAATTTCATCCATGGTTTTTCCAGGCATACAACACATTGTCTTCCCCCATACCCCGCTTCTTAAATAAATTTTTTATAGATTTTATTTACTTGTTTGAGAGAGAGACAGAGTGAGAGAGCATGAGAGGGCAGGTCAGAGGGAGAAGCAGACGCTCCATGGAGCTGGGAGCCTGATGTGGGACTTGATCCCACGACTCCGGGATCATGACCTGAGCCAAAGGCCATCCATCACTTAACCAATGAGCCACCCAGGCGCCCCTACCCCGCTTCTTTAAATAAAAAATTATTTATTTATTTGAGAGAGAGTGTTAGAGAGAGCCTGAGAGGAGAGGGGCAGAGGGAGAGGGAGGAGCAGACTCCTGGCTGAGCAGAGAGTGGGATGGGGTGCTTGACAGCCGGGGGCAGGGGGCTCAATGGGGGGAGGGGTCATTGGGGAGGCATCCCTGGGGAGGGACCAGATCCCAGGACCCCAGTACCTGAGACAAAGGCAGACACTTAACTGACTGAGCCACCCAGGCGTCCCTAATACCCTGCTTCTAACCCTCATCTGATCTGCTGCAATGGTCTCTAACAGGTTCTTAACACGTGTGTTGTCTCCTCCTTCCAATTCATCCTATGGGATTCTGGCAGCACTGGTCTGCTCAGAGTTACAATGGCTTTCTTGTCCTTACTTTTTTTTTTAAGATTTTTATTTAATTATTTATTTGACAGAGATCACAAGTAGGCAGAGAGGCAGGCAGAGAGAGAGGAAGGGAAGCAGGCTCCCCGCTGAGCAGAGAGCCCGATGTGGGGCTCGATCCCAGGACCCTAGGATCATGACCTGAGCCTAAGGCAGAGGCTTTAACCCACTGAGCCACCCAGGTGCCGCCTCTTGTCCTTACTTTTAAAAACTTCTTCTCTACGGCATTCAAAGCCATACAACTCAGGCCCCGATTTATCTTGCCAGCTTTCCCTTGAGTCCCTCATTCCCCCAGCTTGCATTGTGGCCGTGCTGGAATCAAACTGGTCTACTTGTGATTCCCTCCTAATCTCCACTCTTTAGACCATATGGCCTCCATTATTGAACTAAATCTGTTCTTTTCCCAGGAAAACCCAGCTGAAATACTCTCCCCTCCACAAAACCTTCCTCTGATTATGCCCCAGGAAAGGGATTACTCCCTCACTGGATCCAAAGCACACTGTATTACTAAGAAAACATTTATACTGGTACACCCTACTCTTATTTGTATGTGTATGCCGACCCTAGCCTTGCTACTTCCTAGCTGTGTGAGATTGGGCAAGTCACTTGACCTCTTTTAGCCTCAACTTCTCATTTGAAAAATGGGACAATGAGCATTTACCAACAGGGTTGTTGTGAAGACTGAAGTAAGACATTTAAAGCAGGTTAGCTTAATCAATGCCAGTTTCCCGTGTTATGTCACAAGCTTATATTGAAAGCTCTTTGAAGAGAGTAATGAGTCTGATTCTCCTATGCACCCCAGGCACCCAGATCAATGCCTGGCCCTGGTAGGCACTTATGTTTTGTTTGTTTTTTTAAAGATTATTTATTTATTTGACAGACAGAAATCACAAGTAGGCAGAGAGGCAGACAGAGAGAGAGGAGGAAGCAGGCTCCCCGCCGAGCAGAGAGCCCGATGCGGGGCTCGATCCCAGGACCCTGAGATCATGACCCGAGCCGAAGGCAGAGGCTTTAACCCACTGAGCCACCCAGGCGCCCTGGCACTTATGTTTTTAAGTGAATTGGACGCGACTGGCCTTGCTTTCTCTGCTCTGCCACACTGCCCCATAGTAAAGGCAGTGTTTACCTTATCAGATTAAGTGCACAGTTCAGCCCGTAGCCTTGCCAGGCTAAGCACACAGTTCTTCTATCTATCTTCTTCTACCTACTTGCCCTTTAGTTTCAAGCACAAGTGCTTGGAAGCTCAAGAAACAAGTCAGTTCTAATTTGAAAAAATGACTCAGAAAAGGAAGAAAAACAACTCATTAAGACAAAAATGAAATCTCCCTACAGTACAAAGTGTCAATCCTGAGTCACACCAAAATTAATCAAAATGTCTTCTTTTATATTCTGCTATCTATGTATTTTCTCCCTTTACTGTCACTGATTTATTTTCAAAGAGCAAATATTATTCCCTTTGATAAATTGATCAAGACTGCCACCTATTCGCTATTTGGCTGAAATGCCACACATGTGGCAGTCTTTCCAAACCCAATAAAATCTAGTGACTTCCTCCCAAGGAGCTGCCATTCACCTCAGTGGGTACAGTAAGCTTGTCTAGGGATAGGCATGGGGGTGGGATCCAAGTCAGTGACCATCTCTTCTCCTAGACAGGAAAATGGAATCCCATTCTTGCTGAGATACACATAGAGGTATATAAAGTCATAAAGTCATAGTTTACTCATAAACCTGAATACCGAAAACATCTCTGTTGGTTATTTTCTAGTTAGGGTTGCCAGATAAAATGCACGATGCCAAATGAAATTTGATGATCAGAGACCATCATTTTGAATACATAAGTATCTACCAAATATTGCATGGGACATACTTAGGCTGAGTGGTTTCCATGATTTATCTGAAATTCAAACTTAATTGCATACCCTGTATTTTTATATGCTAAGTCTGGCAACCCTTCTCACGTGCCCCCTTCCCCATCTACCCTCTCCCCTTCAGACAGCGAGCTCTGTGTCCTGGGAAGCGGGTCACAGATGGTCAAATGCGGGCTCCCTTTGCTCTCTGGCTTTCATTTGAGTTTCACCAAGGGAAGTACCAGAATGCTCTTTAAGGGTGGAAGGAGACAGAAGTCAGCTACTTATCCCAACCTCCACACTTCTGGCAATGACTACATTCATCACTGGCCGTAAATTTTGCCTGGTAGCCTCTATTCCACGGCTCCAAGTTCTCCCCAGGTTCTCGGAATTCTGTTCCTTCCACTTGTCCCTTTAGGCCTGGGGCTGGAAGGGCTTCCCACAGTTACAGATCCCTGGTGCTTCAATGTCCTGTGCTGTTTCCTGAAGCCCGTCCATCATTCAGAACTAGTCTCTTCAGTCAGTGGTTTTCAACTAAACTCTCCAAGTGTCTCGTTTACTTCCCGACTGACAGACTTCACGTGGCCCGGACAAGTACACACAACATGAACGTACGTATGGCTTTGGATCCACCCAGTTAAGGAACCCAGAGACCCAAACCAGATTATTTTTAAGTGTAAGAAATTCACACCTTGACTTCAGGAAAAACTTAATCTAAGAATAATCCTGCCACCGAACAATGTCAATGGTAACAAGAGCACAAGAGCCCCACGATCCTCAGTCACTCACATCCCAGGATCAGTGACATTCAGGGGTCCCGGTGGCAGCCGGTGCCTTGGCGGCTGCCAGCTGTTCCACTCTGCTGCGGAAGTGGGGTGCTTCTAAGCCTGTCCAGGCACAGTAACTTCTAGAAGTTTGCAGGTCTCTCTGACATTCTGGGCATCATCAGAAAGAAACCTAAGGAGCTCCTAATCCCGACAGAGGCAAACCCTTTCTGTGGAGGATGGCATCTCTGTACAGAAGACCAAGTCTACTCACAGTCTCTGTCACGGGTCGTTCTCACTAGTTTTCACCTGGCCACCTTGGCGCTATCTTAAAGATGGGTAAGGGGTGTCCTATATAGGCTGGCGGCCATCTGCACAAGGAAGAGCAACACAAAAGAATCATCAGTGTTTACATGAAATGGCCCTTGAGGTGAGTTTTAGAAGCTGAGTAGAGGTTCACATGACAGACTGGGTAGAGGCTACAGAGTGACGGAGCTGAGGCGTGTAGGCACCCAGCAGCCACGGGGGCCGTGGGAACTGTAAATATCACCGTATATCTAGAGAAATTTGGATTAGAGGGAGGATGTGAACTGGGAGGTAGGCAGAAGGCCCGATCCTGGAGGTCCTTGTGTGCCGTACTAAAGACTGAATTTGAAAGTAATAATGACAATGATGACGACGACGATGGTGAAAGAAAACACTTACAGGATTCTTAACATGTACCAGGCACTGTTCTAAGTGTTTTGCATACAGTAACCTCAAAATAACCCTATGAGCCAAAATAAGTAATACTTTGATCCTCGGGTTACAGATGAAAAAAGCAAGACACAGAGAGGTTAGGTAACATGTGCAAGTTCACACAGCTGGGATTCAAATAAGGGCAACCTGGCTGCAAGATTAATATTCTTGACCATGATGCTCCTAATACATTCCAGGCATTGAGGACACAAAAGCAAGTAAGTCAAGACCTTTGCCCTCAAAGACCACTAAGTCTAGGGGGAAACAGACGCAGAAACATGTCTTAACAGCTCAAAGTGACTGCAGAACCTTTGCCTTGCTTTACATTTTCTCCCACTTTAAGCCAGTCCCTTTTCAGTCCCCACAAACCCTAGCCTGTTGACAGCTCTTCTGTTCATATTCTGGTGCCTGCCCCTGGGAATGGAAGAATTTGCATCTGCTCTCTGGGGCGCCAGGCTGACAGGTCCTCTTCGTGTGCTCTGGCCCCGGGCATTACTGGCTCTTTCTGTTCCAGACCCTACCTGGTCCCTCAGAAACCCACCCTGGCCTAGAAGCACTGGCTGGCCAGCTAGCCTCATCCCCTGTGAGAAAGAGATTTGGACATTTTCAGCAAACTACTAATTTCGCAGGAACTCTTATCACCATAGCAATAAAAATAAGCTGACAGCTGCCTTCTAATCCCTGAGCCTGGTGACCATGAAAGTGACAGAGAAAAACACAGACCTCTGGGGCAGGCACCGACCTTCTTTCCTTGGTCGGATGAGGAGGGGTAAAGCTGCTCACCCATGCTTCTGAGAGTTCAAGGATCCTTAGCTCTGCCCCCCTTATTTTCCTCTAGAAAGAAAAACAGGGATAACATAAACTGCCTCTACTGTTTTAAGCAGCCTCAGGTCCTCTGAGCACCTAGGAAGCATGATTTAGTGGTAGTGGTGGGACTGGAAATGAAGTCATGGATGTCTTACTTAGTAAGTCGGAAAAAGACACAGCTTGAAAAAAAATAATAGCAAAGAATTGCTCACTACCTGCCAAGCACTGTGCTAGGCACACATACATTATTGTCCTCACTTAACCCCCACAAAAATTCTGCAAGGTGGATATTATTATTATCCTCACTTTCCATATGCAGAAAGTGAGGATCAGAGAGGTTAGGTAATATACCCAAGATACCACAGCTAATAAGTGGCAGAGCAGGGTTTCAAACCCCTCTCTGGCCAACTCCAAGGCCCAAGTTCTTTACCTCTCATTCTAGATTGAATAACTGCAAACGTTCTACTGGGAGAATTACCCAGGGGTGTGGGTCACCTTGGGACACAGCCGGTGATACTGCCGGGAAAAGCAAAACTGACGGAGCCAGCGGATGGCCCGGCCAAGAAAGGGGGAAACCATGTCCTATGCCACACGTCTGGCCCAGTAGACACTGTCTGACTCCATGGAGAACAGCCCTGCCCGTGGAGGCATAGAGCCCCAGCACAGTGATCCGGGGAAATGCCACCGCCGGCCACCATCAGAGGAACCGGGGCCCTTCGGCCCTCGCTCCAGGCTCAGTATACATCACAAACTTGCCAGCGCACAGGCTGGCTGCTGACTACACTGGGAATGGCTGGCTCCACTGGTGGATTCTGGGGAACTGACCAGCCTGGTAACCCAGCTTGGCCCAAAGCCTCATCCACGGGTGAACT
>PISX010026617.1:0-24221 GCA_004024625.1 Mellivora capensis | reverse complement strand
GGAGACAAACCATAAGTGACTCTTAATCTCACAAAACAAACTGAGGGTTGCTGGGGGGAGGGGGTCGGGAAAGGGGGGTGGGGTAATGGACATTGGGGAGGGTATGTGCTATGGTTAATGCTGTGAAGTGTGTAAACCTGGCGATTCACAGACATGTACCCCTGGGGATAAAAATATGTTTATAAAAAATAAAAATTAATAAAAAAAAAAAAGAGTACAGATTCTGGAGCCTAACTTCCTAGATTCAAATTTTAGCCCTTGAACTTTCTAGTTACATGACAAAAGAAGTCTTTAAGTTCTGTGTCTCAATTATGTCAACTGCAAAATGTTACTAAGAATAGCATCTCTTAACTATAGAGAACAAACTGAGGGTTGATGGAGAGAGGTGTGTAGGGGATGGGCTAAATGGGTGATGGATATTAAGGACAGCACTTTTTATGAGCACTGGGTGTTATATGTAAGTGATAAATCACTGAATTGTACAACTGAAGCCAATTTTACTATATATGCTAACTAACTGGAATTTAAATAAAAACATGAAAAAATAAGAACAGCATCTACTTTATAAATCTGTCACAAGAAATTAGTGCATAATGTATTAATAATGTACATACACCTTTAAAAAAGTGCATGTCAGGTGGATAAACATGTATATGTTATTTGTTATCAAAAACTATTTTCTTGCTTCAGGAGTTTTCTTCAAAGAAGATTCCCAGTATTGAAATTAATGGTTCCAAGTGTGTGGTTTTCAGTCTTAACAGTTATTGCTAAAATATTTTCTAAAATGACACCATTATTTATACATTTTATACATTACCAGCAAAAGATAAGTTTGAACTTAAATGGTACCTGGTATGTACTTCCTATGAATAAAAGTTACTTATTGTAATTGTTAGTGCTGTTGTTGTATAATATTGTACATCTTCTAAGTGTTGTTTATGTTATATCTTTGAGAAAGTCCTAGATTAAAACTGAATTTTTGTTTTTATTAAATTTCACTATATAAATGAAGTTAAATATTGGGAAAATGTTTATATGCTGTTGTCTTTCCCTTTTCTGTTCATTATTTGATTATGGTTTTTTAATTGCTTCTTGCAGCACTTCTGAGTTTGGCCTTTTAAGTTTGTTCTGTCCTCCTCCATTCCATGACTCATATTAACTTTGATTTCTCTGATCTGGTCATAAAGATTTTTGGAAAATGCTAAACTTCAGTAATTCTATTTAATTCAAAGGAAGAGGACCTAAACAGCATAGCTGAAATCAAAATTAATCAAATATATTGGTGAATTACTTAAAATAAGTCCAGTCCTATGTAATCATATATAACAACCTGAGGGGTGAAACAAATATTTATAGTAGGAAGTAGTATAAATTGAATCCTACTGAACTAAAATAAGAAAAATGATGCTGAATGCAATAGAGAAAAATAAAAATCATGATCCAGATCTTAAGGAGTTTACTATATATTTGAAAGAATATGTAAAAATTATAAGATAAAAAAAGATAATCTCAAATATATTTAAGAATTCATAAATTACTATATGAAAAATTACCAAATAAATGGCATAATCAAGCAAGTACTCTATAGTCAGAAAAGGTAAGAGCCAGTGTGAACATATCAGCAAAGCTTTATAATAGCAAATGGAATTATTCTTTAGAGACTCTAGGGAGGAAAGAAGAGGATGATATTTCAAACATTAATAATAATAATTGCCATCATGCATAAACTAGTTACTATGAGTCAGACATTGTCATTTATTCCTCAAAACACCCATAAGAAAGATACTGATTTTATAGATGGAGAAACTGAAGAACAAAGAGGTTAAGGAATTTGTGCAAGATCACACAGACAGTAAGTGACAGACAGAATACAGGTGGCCAGGCAAGAATCCATGTTGTTAACTATTACCCAATACTTTCAAAAATATATTGGCCCCTCAAATAGATGTATGATGTACTTAGAAGGCAAGAAATGAATTATCTTTCTAGAAACAAAGATCAAAGAATTGAAAAGACCAAGATGAAGAACATATTGGGGGGTATTCTGTAGATTGAAACATGAATAATTTGAATTATGATTTCTAGTGCTAGAAAGTCATTTAATTAAGGAAATTATGGTTTAGGAAGACTGATTTAGGAGTTGTATGAATAATTGAGATTCAAATAAGGAAACCAATATTCAAGACTTGAGAGATTGACCACAGGGCAAAAACTTAATTGTAATTATTAATATTGAGTTATAATCTATACTGTGTGCTTGCCCTGTAACTCTGCAAGTATCCTAACTGGAATCTTGTTATCTTTCTTTAGATGTCCAATTCCATCTCAGATTCAGGAATCTTTGGCTTGGTATGGAGAAAACTTGAAAACTACTGTCTCATGAGCTGCAATCTCAACATTGTGTGTATTATTACATTTTTATTTTTCATCAGAGTTTTTTCAAAGAAAAGTCTCCATTTCCTCATTTCCCATTCTCTTCTTAAACTACTCCAATTAGATATCACCCTTCATTTAGACAAAATTTCTGAAACAGTTCTTATAAAGTTCTTCATTGAAACTTTATCTTGCTAAACCCAACTGTTTCTTCGTGTTTTATACCTCCTTGGAACTTAAATCAGCTTTGACACAATGAACTGTTCCTTTTTTCCCAAAACATTCTTTTCTCCTGGTTGATGCAACACTACATTCCTGATTCAGTGCCTACTTCTTCTCTACTTCCTTTGTTGACTAGACTCCCCTGACAGGCCTCTAAATACAAATGATTTTCAAATAAATTTCTAGTGTATATCTCTACACTTAATTCCAGACTTATAGATCTCACTTTTCTGACATCTACACTAGGCAGTTTATTGGGCTTCTCTAACTCCAGCTTTTTATCTTGATGAAGTCCCAATAGTTCATTTTGCCTTTGTTTCTCTTGCCTTTGGAGACAATGTCTAGCTAGAAGCTGCTCCAGCCAAGGTCACAGAGGTTGCTGCCCTCTGTTCTTCTCTAGGATTTTGATGGATTCCTGTCTAATCTTGATATCTTTAATCCATTTTGAGTATTTTTCTGTATGCTGTCATAGTTCAGTTTCATTCTTCTGCATGTGGTAGTCCAATTTTCCCAATACTATTTGTTGAAGAGACTTTTTTTCCATTGGACATTCTTTCCTGCTTTGTTGAAGATTAGTTGACTATAGAATTGAGGGTCCATTTCTGGGTTCTTTATACTGTTCCATTTATCTGTGTCTGTCTTTGTGCCAGTACCATACTGTCTTGATGATTACAGCTTTGTAATAGAGCTTAAGGTCCAGAATTGTGATGCTAAGAGCTTTGGTTTTCTTTTTCAACATTCCTTTGGCTATTCCAGGTCTTTTCTTGTTCCATACAAATGTTAGGATTATTTTTTCCAGCTCTTTGAAAAAAGTTGATGGTATTTTGATAAGGATTGTTTTGAAGGCATAGATTGCTCTAGGTAGCATAGACATTCTAACAATATTGTTCTTTCCAAATTTCCTCTTATGAATGAATTCAAGTTTCAAATCACTGTGGTCTGAAAATATGAAGGAATGGATCTCAGTGTTTTGGTACCAGTTGAGACCTGATTTGTGACCTAGTGTGTGATCTATTCTGGAGAATGTTCCATGTGAACTCAAGAAGAATGTGCATCCTGTTGCTTTAGGATGGAATGCTCTGAATATATCTGTCAAGTTCATTTGGTTCAGTGTGTCATTCAAAGCTTTGTTTCCTTGTTGATCTTCTGCTTAGATGATCTATCCATTGCAGTGGAGTATTAATGTCCCTTATTTATCGTATTATTATCGAAGTGTTGCCTTAATTTTGTTATTAATTGCCTTATTTAATTGGCTTCTCCCATGTTAGGGGCATAAATATTTACAATTTTTAGAACTTCTTGTTGGATAGATGCTTTAATTATGATACAGTGTCCTTCCTCATCTCTTATTATAGTCTTTGGTTTAAAATCTAATTTGTCTGGTATAAGGATTGCCACCCCCGCTTTCTTTTGATGCCCATTAGTATGATAAATTGTTCTCTGCTATCTCACTTTAAATCTAGAGGATGACTGCGAGTCTAAAGTGAGTCTCTTGTAGCCTCACTTGTAGACAGCATATGGATGGGTCTTGGGTTATTTTTTTTTTCCAATCTGATACCCTGTGTCTTTTGATTGGGGCATTTAGCCCATTCACATTAAGAGTAACTATTGAAAAATATGAATTTAGTGATATTGTATTACCTGTAAAGTCACTGTTTCTGTATATTGTCTCTGTTCCTTTCTGGTCTATGTGACTTTTGGGCTAGAGCTCTCTTTGATTAAAGGATCCCTTTTAATACTTCTTGTAGGACTGGTTTGGTGATCAATAATTATTTTAGTTTCTATTCATCTGGGAAGATTTTATCTCTCCTTCTATTTTGAATGACATCCTAGCTGGATAAAGTATTCTTGACTGCATTTTTTTTTTTTTCACTTAGTACCTTGATTATATCATGCCAGGTCTCTCTGGCCTACCAGGTTTCTGTGGACAAGTCTGCTGCCATCTAATGTTTCAAGCCTTGTAGGTTACAGATCTCTTGTCTCACGCTTTCAGGACTTTCTCTTTGTCTCTGAGATTTTTAAGTTTCACTATTATATGTCAAGATGTTGACCTATTTTTATTGATTTTGGGGGGGTTCTCTCTGTCTCCTGGACTTGGATGTCTATTTCCTCCCCCCAGATTAGGGAAGTTCCTTGCTAGAATTTGCTCTAATACCATCTTCTCCCCCTTTCTCTTCTTCCAGGGTTCCATTATTCTAATATTATTTCACTTTATGGTATCACTTATCTCTTGAACTCTACCTTCATGAACCAGTAGTTTTTTTTTTTAATCTCTTTTTTTCCTCACCTTCTTTATTCTCCATCCTTTTGTCTTCTATAACACTAATTCTCTCTTCTGCTTCATTTGTCCTAGCAGTTAAGGCCTCGATTTTTTATTGCATCTCATTCATAGCCTTTTTGATTTTTATTTGATTAGATTTTGGTTCTTTTATTCCTCCAGAAAGGGATTCTCTAGTGTATTCTATGTTTTTTTCAAGCCCATCTAGTATCTTTATAATTATTATTCTGAACACTGGTTCCAACATCTTACTTATGTCCATACTGATTAGGTCCCTGGCAGTCAGTACTGCCTCTTGTTCTCTTTTTTGAGAATAGTTTTTCTATCTTGTCATTCTGTCCAGAGAATAGATGAATGAGAGAACAAAATACTAAAATGACAACAACAACCCCAGAGAAATACTCGCTAAACAAATAAGCAGAGAATTCAAACTGAAAAATAAATAATAAATAAATAAACAAATATAAATATTTTTAAAAAGAGAGAGAGAGGGAGAATATAATCAGATAGGTGAACAGAATACATCATAAACTCGATTCTGTGAATATTTTGTTCTGTTAGTTTAGAAAACTAGATCCCAAAATTATAACAGAAGAAAAACTTACATATGTGCAAAAATAAAATTAAATACAATGAAAGGATAGAATATAACTGTAAAAAATGGAAATTCAAAGACAAAAAAAAGGAATATGAACAGACAGGTGAACGGAAGGGAGAAATACACTATATTCTGAGTGTATTTTGGTAGGTTCATTAGAAGAAACTACATCTCAAAATTGTAAAGAAGAAATATATGTATATATATATATACAAAAATAAAATTGAATACATTGAAAGATATAATGTAACTGTAAAGATGAAAATTTTAAAAAGACTTTAACAAAAAAAAATAAAAGGAAGAGAAAAGAGGAAAAAAGAGAGAATATGATCAAATAGGTGAAGAGAACAGTCATACACTAGATTCAGGGTGTCTTTTAGTCTATTAGAAGAAATTGCATCCCAAAATTGTGAGGAAAGAAAAAGGTATATACATACAAAAATAAAATTAAATACAATGAAATGATAGAATATAACTTGCAGACAGTGGTTGCTTTTCATTTGTAGAGTTGCAGCGATTCTTTTCTTAGATCTTCTGTTGAGTTCGCATGTGTTCAGAATAATTGGACAGATATCTAGATGAATTCCTGGGACTAGAAACTAAAGTCTCCTACTCCTCCACCATCTTGGACTCCTCTCTCTACTCTAGTTGTAAATATTGGATCTTTATCCCCTCTAGGACCTGGGTACCTATTCTGATTCCTTTGCTAGTGAGTATAAGTTCTTAGCATCTTCCAGGTCTTTTTAGAGATAATGAATCCCCAACACCCAACCCCACTCTTGTCCAACTCCCTATAGGAAGCAAACATTTGATTTGTATTTCCTGCTTGGTTCCAGATTTCTCTTAATCTTTGACCATGTCCCTTTAACTCTTTTCTCAGACTTCTGGCTTTTCTCAGTCTCCCCCAACAGAAAATAAAACCCATTTAAAGCTAGTCTATAATATTCTGAAGAGAACATGAACTGCATTTGGTAACCAAAAATGAGAAACTAAGCAGGAAAAATTTTTTAAAAAGAAAAAAAAAAGAAAGAAAGAATGTGAAATTAGTCCCACTTTTAGAAATAAGTAACCTGATTTAATTAACTTGGAATGTGTAAGTAGTCAATGGGCACTTAAATATATGGATGAATTAAGAAGAAATAGACAAAAGATAAAGATTCTGAAAAGTTTTGCCTAAATATTGTGTTCAATCTTTGAAAAATATATCCAAAGAAAAAGTATATGGGAGGATTTAGGGCTATTCCTTAACACAAGGTTATGATCAAGAAATAGGAGAATGAAAATAGAAATAAAGGAGAAAAATTAATAGAATCAAAGAAGCTAACATGACGGAATTTTTTTGAGATATAAAGCTTTTATTTTCCCTCTGCTTTATTAGGTGGTATCTCTTCAACGAGCAGAACTCAATGCTTCAAAATCACCTTGCATGCTTATTAAAAATTTAGATTCCTGGACCCATCCCAGTACCACTGAATCAGAATCACTGGGACTAGGGTTTCATAAATCAGAACTTTTAATTAACTTCCAAGCTATTCTGAAGCATGCAAATGTCAGAGAAATACTTCTACAACCCTTAATTCAAACTCTAACATTTTCATTATTTAAGACATGATAAAAATGACAAAGAAAAAGCCTAGACACCCTTCAAAAAGCATTTTTCATAATTTCTGGGAGAGAAAGTCAGACAACATAAGACTAAGTAGAGTATGAGTAATGAAGCGATGGATGTCATATATATGGATTCTTGGCAGTGAAAAATACAGATATATAATTGCATCTAGATGTTTCAGCAAGGTTAATAAAAAGCTCCCCCCCAAAGTTGGATAATATAAAGGCAACAAAGGACAAGTTAGTAGAAAGACTAAATATAGCAGCTAATTAGCTAAAGACAACATAATATCTTCATAGGAAACCAGTTGAAATCATGGTTTACTGAATTATTTTTTATCATATTTCTACAAAAATTGCTTTATGTGAAACTTTACTATACAAAAGTTATTTCACTGTGCTCACTTTGGCAGCACATATACAAAAGTTATTTCACACATCACTTTTTGCATATGTTATAGATTTAGGTAATGAAAATGTTTTTAATTTTCAACCACTTATTTTTGGAATACAAGTATGTAGTCACAAATAAGATATATTTTCTGTAGAATTGAAAGTTTAAGAGAGCAGCTTTATTCTCAGAGAGCTTAAAGCCTATATAAGGAAATAATTATAATAGCTAATATTTATTGAGCACTCACAGGGACTTTTTTAGCATCATTGGTCTCACTTAATCCTCACAGCTATCCAATGAAGGAGATAAATTTATCAGCATTATCTCTATATTATCAATGAGAGAACTAAAAGACATAGGGGTTACATAACTAACCGGGGTCATAGAGCAAGTAAAAGAAAAAGATGTGGAGTAAGCCTCCAAATCCTGTTTTGGTTTTTTTTTAAGATTTTACTTATTTATTTGTCAGAGAGAGAGAGAGAGAGTGAGAGAGTGAGCACAGGCAGAGTGGCAGGCAGAGGCAGAGGGAGAAGCAGGCTCCCCGCCGAGCAAGGAGCCCAATGTGGGACTTGATCCCAGGATACTGGGATCATGACCTGAGCAGAAGGCAGCCGCTTAACCAACTGAGCCACCCAGGCATCCCCCAATCCTGTTTTTAACCATTGAGCTATTCTATCTTCCCTGGATAGACAGAAAAACCCAGTAAAAATGAAAAGACATGTTTTATATATATTATTAAATGTACAAAGGAAGTTTACCCTTTAATACTGAATTATATAAGTTAATTATTTTTTGCTCCAAGAAGAGAAAAATTATGAGCTAGATCAGCTGATGGGTTCCTGAGGAATTAGACATCAAAGATTTCAGGGAAAATGAGAGTGGACATGATTCCATCTCTCACTTCCCCTCGCTTCATTATTTTTTTGTATGTGTTTCTTTTTTTTTTATTTATTTTTTATTTATTTGACAGAGAGAGAGAGAGATTACAAGAAGGCAGAGAGGGAGGCAGAAAGAGAGAGGGGGAAGCAGGCTCCCTGCTGAGCAGAGAGCCCAATGCAGGACTCAATCCCAGGACCCTGAGATCATGACCCAAGCCGAAGGCAGAGGCTTAACCCACTGAGCCACCCAGGCACCCATGGATGTGTTTCTTTTTAAATAGAATTTCAAACTCACCAAAAAGTTGCAAGAAAGGTCTAGGCATTCTCATATACTATGTACCTCACTATTTGTATTATTTACACTTTATCTCATTCTCTCTCTCTATACTGTTCTCTCTCTTCCACTTTAGCTCAGCTCCTTGAGATCTTCTATCCTTTCAACATGAATAATTATGAGCTAAAGTGATGTTATTTGACAACCATGTAGCAAAATACAAAGGGTAGCAATAAGGATAACTGCTATATTCACCCATTTAAAAGGAGGAACCAGGGGACTCATAGCAGTCAATTGTCCATAGAAATTTTTCAATCCAGTCAGGCACATATTGCCATTTTCTTGATTAAGGCACAATCATATCCTTAGAGATTGTTCTCCATGGTTCCTGGAATTTTTTAGCCTCTTTATTCTGCTTGTTGAGACATCTATCTTTTTCCATAATAAGTGCACCACATTTGCAACTGAGTAGGGATCTTAGCTTATTTACTGCTAAAAAAAAAAAAAAAAAAAAAAGTCTGGGGACCCAAAACTTCATTTTATAGGCCTCTTTCCCTTTTGGTTCCAGTTGCTACAATTCTTACAAAAAAAAATTGTGGGTTTCTTGTGCATATATATATATATATATATATATATATATATATATACTAATAAATACACTCAATTAGACAAAAACAACATCAACAATTCTCTTAGAGATAAACCTTAGAGACTTTAGTTTCCCTTTGGAACCGATGTGGAACCATACCCTTAAAATCCTCTGGCTTTGATATTTAGCTTGATACCCTTATTTAATTTGAAAATTGTCTAACATCTAGAAAGGCTAGCAATAAGAAACAGATTTATTTTTGTACCCAGAAAGTCTTTGTTCCTATATACTTAACTGTTTGTTGTTAGCCTATCTTTCTCCTCTCAAATTTTATCATAGGAAATTAGAAGAAGGTGGGTGATACTTTCAATACTATTCTTGGAAATATCTTTAGGATACATCATCCCCATTCCTAACACTAGCAGAGAAAATGCTGTTGTCAAACTTTCTACCAATCATAAGATGGGACTCTTTCCTCCAGTTTCTAATAATGCATTCCTTCTTTTTCCCTCAGCTGCAGACTTCCTAGTCCTTTTACCCTTTCCAAATACTCTTTTCAAATTCTTTCCAGCTTTGGCTCACCCCACACTCCCAAAGCCAGAACCACATATTTTGTGTTTTGGATTACACTGGCATCCTACTTCCTGTAAACAGAATGTATTTTAAAAATTATTGATGCATATCAAACCACTCCAAAACTCAGCACCTTAAAACAATGACAATTATTTATTTTCTTTGCAAATCAGTAATAGGTTAATGGAATGGTTCACCTTTGTTCCAAGCAACCATTAGGGCAACCTGACTGAGATATTGGAGAGATACATTCAGAAAAACGTATTCACCACCTCGCAAGTTGTTGGTGCTATCACTTGTGAGCTCTGTGGCAATTTGGGCTGATAGTTCAGTTTCTCTCTATAGACTGCATGAATTTCCTCAACACGGGTGAAAAATTCCAAGAACAAGCATCCTAAAAGCACCAGGTGAAAGTGCATGGAACATTCATAATATAGCTTCAGAAACCAATTTGTATCACTTCCACCATAATTACTTATCAAGACAAACATAAAGTCTGCCCAAGTTTAGGATAAAAACATAAAGTTTCCACCCCTTGAGGAGATAAATGTATATTCTTTTGTGTCTGGTTTCTTTTGCTCATATGATTGTGAATTTCACTCACGTTATTGAATGTATCAGTAGTCATTGCCTTTTGTAGCTAGGTAGTAATCTGTTTTGTGTATAAACTATGACTTGTTAATCCATTCTATTTTTTCTATATATTTGTATTGTTTCTAGTTTGGGGGTTACTATCAATAAAATTCTATGAATGTTATCTTACAAGTCTTTTTGTAAGCCTCTGTTTAGTTTTCTTGGAAATTTATTAATACATAAATTGCTTAGGAAGGGTCCATGTTTATCATAAGGAAGTGCCTAATTTTTGCTCCACATAATCATCAATAATTTTGTTGATAGACTTTAATTTTAACTATGCTACTGAGTGTTTTGTGGTATCTTATTATGGCTTTGATTTGCATTTATTTGAAGAGATACAAACGGAGTACTTTTTTTTTTCATAAGTTTATTGTACTTCACCATACAACCTTCAAATCTTCCTTTCAAAAGGTATATTCAAGTCTTCTGCCAATTTTTTATTTGTCTTATTATTATCGAGCTACAGACACTATATTTTCTGGATCCAATTTCTATGACATGTATGCTTTTCAGTAGTTTTTCCTAGTTTCTGGCTCACTTACTCATTTTCTTAATTTTGTCCATTAATAAAAAAAAAGTTTAACTGATTTTTTAAAAGTTTACTGACTTCTGTGTGCTATCTAACAAACCCTTACTTGCCCCTCAGTCACAAAAATACACTGCAATGATTTGTTCTAAAAGATCTTTGAATTTGGCTTTGTGTTTGGGATTATTATCCACCACAAATTCATTTTTGTGTATAGTATTAGGTCACATTAGAGTTTTCTTTTTTCTTTTTGTTTGTTTGTTTGTTTGTTTAACATATCAATAAAGCAGACACCATTTTTGGAAATACTATTCATTTGCCATTGATTTACTATGATGCAAATTTTTTAAAACTTTTAATTCTTGTATAGCTAATATACAGTGTTATATTAGTTTCAGGTGTATAATATAGTGGTTCAACAATTCCATACACCACCCAGTGCTCATCACAAGTGCCCTCTCTAATCCCCATTACCTATTTCACTCATTCCCCCACACATATCCCCTTCGAGAACCATCACTTTGTTCTCTGGAGTTGAGTCTTTTCCTTGGTTTGTCTCTCTCCCTCTTTTTTTCCTTTGATCATTTGTTTTGTTTCCTAAATTTCACATATGAATGAAGTCATATGATATTTGTATTTCTCTGACTAACTTCTTTTGCTTAACATTATATTCTCTAACTCTGTCCATCTTGTTGCAAATGACAAAATTTCTTTTTTTATGGCTGAATATTAGTCCATTACATACTTACTATGTAATATATAGTATTATATAATATTATGTTATATATGTGTGTGTACATATCACATGTCCTTTATCCATTTATCTATTGATGGATACTTGTGCTGCTTCCATAATGGGGTTACTGTAAATAATGCTACTGTAAACATCAGGGCACATGTATCACCTTAAATTAGTATTTTTATATTTTTATATTTTTGGGGTGAATACCTAGTTGTGTAATTAATGGATCCTAGGTTAGTTTTATTTTTAATTTTTTCAGGAACCTCCACACTGTTTTCCAAAGTGGCTGTACAAGTTTGCATTCCAATCAAGAGTGTTCATTTTTCTCCACATCTTCAGCAACACCTGTTGTTTTCTGTGTTGTTGGTTTTAGCCATTCTGATGGGTGTGAGGTGATATCTCATTATAGTTTTGATTTGCATTTCCCTGATGATGTTAAGCATCTCTTCATGTCTCTGTTGGCCATCTGTATGTCCTCTTTGGAAAAAATGTCTACTCATGTCATATGCTCATTTTTTAATTGGATTATTCATTTGGGAGTGTGAGGTTTGATAAGTTCTTTACAGATTTTTGGATACTAAGCCTTTATCAGATGCATCATTTGAAAATATCTTTTCCCCTTCCATAGGTTGCCTTTTAGTTTTGTCGATTGTTCCCTTCACAGTGCAGAAGTTTTTATTTTCCCAATAGTTTGTTTTAGTTTTTATTAGTCCCAATAAAACTATTTCCCAATAGTCCCAATAGTTTATTTTTGTTTTTATTTTCCCTTACCTCAGGAGACATATCTAGAAAAATGTTGCTTCAGCTAAGGTCAGAGATATTACTGCCTATTCTCACTTCTAGAAATTTTATGGTTTCAGGTGTCCATTTACATCTTTAATCTATTTTGAGTTTATTTTTGTGTATGGTTATAAAAAAGTGATTCTGTTTTATTCTTTTTCATGTAGCTGGTCAGTTTTCCCAACATAATTTTTTGAAAAGACTATCTTTTCCTCATTGGATATTTTTTGGAGATTAATTGACAACGTAATTATGGTTGTGGTTCTGGATTTTCTCTTCTGTTCTATTGATCATTCTGCACCACCACCATATTATCTAGATTATTAAAGCTTTGTAATTTAACCCGAAGTCCAGAACTGTGATGCCAAGAGTCTTGCTTTGCTTTTTCAAGATTGTTTTGCTGTTTGGGGTCTTTTGAAGTTCCATACAAATTTTATGATTGTTTGTTCTTGTTCTGTGAAAAATGCTGTTGGTACTCTGATGGGGATTACCTTAAAAATGCAGATTGCTTTGGATAGTATAGACATTTTAACATTTATTCTTCAAATCTATGAGCATGAAATGTCTTCTCATTTCTTTGTGTCATCTTCAATTTCTTTAGCAATGTTTTATAATTTTCAGAGTACAGGTCTTTCACCTCTTTGGTTAGGTTTACTCCTAGGTATCTTCTTTTTGGTGCAATTGTAAGTGGGATAGTTTTCTTAATTTCTCTCTCTACTGTTTCATTATTAGTGTATATGCAACAGATTTCTGCACATTGGTTTTGTATCCTGTGACTTTACTGAATTCATTTATCAGTTTGAATAGTTTTTTGGTGGAGTCTTTCATGTTTTCTCTATATCGTATCATGTCATCTGCAAATAGTGAAAGTTTTACTTCTTTCTTACCAATTTGGATCTTTTTATTCATTTTTGTTATCTTTTTTTATTCATTTTGTTATTATTGTGGTTAGGACTTCCAGTATTACATTGAATAAAATGGATGAGAATGGACATCCTTGCTTAGAGAGAAAGCTTTGTTTTTCACCAATGAATATGAGGTTTGCTGTGGGTTTTTATTTAGGCCTTAATCATGTTGAGGTATGTTCCTTTTAAACCTATTTTATTGATGGCTTTTATCATGAAGGGATGTTATACTTTGTCAATTATTTTTTTCTACATCTATTGACAGGATCATATGGTTTTTATTTTTTCTCTTATTGATATGGTGTATCACCTTGTTTGATTTGCAAATATTGAACCACCCTTGCATCCTGGGAATAAAGCCCACTTGATCATAGTGAATGATATTTTTAATGCATTGTTGGGTATCTTTTGCTAATATTTTGTTGAAAATTTTTACATCTATGTTTATCAGAGATACTAGATTTTAGTTCTGTCTTTTTGTGGTGTCTTAATCTGGTTTTGGTATCAAGGTAATGCTGGCTTCATAAAATGAATTTGGAAGTTTTCCTTTTTCTTTTATTTTTTTGGAATAGTTTAAGAATAGGTATTAACTCTTCTTTAAATATTTGGTAGATATTTGGTAGATTTCATCTGTGAAGCCATTTGGACCAAGATTTTTGGTTTGTTGTTTTTTGTTTTGTTTTGTTTTGTTTTAGTTTTTTTGAGTTTTTTTTTAATTACTGAATCAATCTCCTTGCTGGTATTCAGTCTGTTCAAATTTTCTGTTTCTTCCTGCTTCAGTTTTGGTAGGTTATATGTTTCTAGGAATGTATTCACTTCTATGTTGTCAAGTTGTTGGCATATAGTGTTGCATAATATTTTCTTATAATTATTTGTATTTTTGTGGTGTTGGTTGTTATTTCTCCTCTTTTATTTGTAATTTTATTTGAGTCCTTTCTACTCTGAAGCAAAAATTAATAAACTCTGTGACAGTTTATTTCTGGACTCTCTTCTTTTCCACTGATTCTTAGTCTATCACTACATCAGTGTTACACTGCCTAAATTGTTGTAGTTGTATAGTAATTCTTGAATTCAGTTAGTTTGAGTCCTTCACTTTTCCCACTATTTCTCTAGATTGTCATGGGTATTCTAGGTTTTTAATATTTCATTTTAGAAGAAATTTATCAGTGGCTCTAAGAAAAGTTTTCTGTATTTATGATTATGGCAAATTTTAGATAAATTTATGGGATATTTAATATCTAATCTTTCAAACTATGAATATGATATATCTCTGCTTTCATGTATATCTTAGATTTTTCTCAACCATATTTTATAGTTTTCATTGTAGAGGTTTAAATATAGTTTAAGGTTATTTAAGGTTATTCTTAAATATTTTTATATTTTAAACTGTTGTAATAAAATTGTTTTATTTTTTAATTGTTCATTTCTACTATGTAGAAATATAATTGAATTTACAACCTTGACCTTAACTTTTGAGACCTCACTGAACTCCTTTAAAAAAGTTCTAGTAGTTTGTCATTGTTGTTGATTCCTTAGGCTTTTGTACATAAATATCATATCATCACAAAGAGGGACTTTTTATTTCTTTTCTATATATATTTTTTTCTTTTTCTTACAAATAACTTTGGCTTAGGATCTCCAATAGAATGTTAAATCTTACTATAGAGAGTACATAGCCTTGCCTTACTCTGGATCTTAGAGGGAAAGTCTCCAATATTTTACTGTTAATTATAATAGCTATAGGACTTTTAAAAGCTGCAAACAAAAGCAAAAACAAAACAAACAAAAAGGGTTTGTTGAAGTCCTAAAACCCAATACCTCAGAATGTGAGTTTATTTGGAAATCGGGTCATTACAGGTGCAATTAGTTAGGATGAGATCACAGTGTAATAGAGTTGGCTCTAATCCATAGGACTGATATCCTAATCAGCAGATAGCCCAATGAAGACAAGCACACACCTGGAGAACTCTTTGTGATGACAAATGAAGAGATTAGAGTTATGCAATTGCAAATTAAGGAATGTTAAAGATTGTTTACAAACTACCAGAACCTAGCAAGAGGCAAGAAGAATTGTCCTTATAGGTTTCACAGGGAGCACAGTCCTGGTGATTCCCAGTTTTAGACCTCTAGTCATCAGAACTGTGAGATAATGGATTTCTGTTGTTTTAAGACACCCAGTTTGTGATCCTTTGTTATGGCAGTCCAAGAAACAAGAGTACACTCTGTCTGATCAAAGAAATTACCTCTTATTTCAGTTTCCTAATTGTTTTAATCAAAAATAACTGGTGAATTTTTGCCTCATACTTTCCCCCCAAGTACCAGTCATCTTTTTATTTATTTTATTTATAAACATCAAATAAAAAGATTCTCAACTAGGATATAAAAGGATTCAAGGATGCTGGGCAAAAGTCATGGGCAGGAATGCAGAAAGCCTCCACACTGGGCCCTCTTCAGTGGTATTTCCAAAGCCACTCAAGTGGGGGGTTCTTTGTAACAACAACAGTGGCTGCAAAGCACATAAACTGCCAGCATAATAGAAATCCCAGTGACACCCCCTTTTTTCATGTTGACATACTTCTTGTAATACTTGTAGTAGCCTCTGTGAAATGTTCCAGCAATGCCTTTAGCTGTGAATGAAATCCCACATCAGTATCCAGCTTAGCAGGTCTCCTAGTTTGACAGCCATGAGTTGTTTCTTCACTGGTACAGATGACACCATCTTGGAGTCCTAGATGTCTGCTATTTTAAATGCTTTTTTGACAATTATTAACATGATTGATACAAGGTTTTGATACAATGTTTCTTCTCCATTATTACTTTAATATGGTAAATTATATTTATTGATTTTAAAATCATAAAATAACATAACATGTAACAGTAATATTTTTATGTTTGTAGCTTCCAATTGCTAATATTCTAAAAATGCTTTTACGTGTATGTTCATAAGGGATATGTTAAATAGTACTTCTAATTAAATAGCTGATAGAAGTTACCAGTAAAATTATCTGGGCCTTCAGATCCTTTTGTGGAGAGGTTTTTAGTAATAAATTCCATTTTTATAGCTAGTAGACCCTTTGGACTTTCTATTTCCTCTTGAGTGAGTTTGTTAAGTTGGCTTTTCAACAAATTGTCTATTTCATGAAAATTTGTAACTATAATGATAAAATGTATTGTAATGTTTCATTGTTGTGTTTTAAAGTCTATGGGATTGGTCTTGCTAATTTCAATATCTAGATGATGTTTTTGCACCTCTGTGGGTGGGTATCTGTGTATATTTCTACTTCTTTTTGTCTTAAATGTGCCTCATATTTTCTTGTCCCTTTGTATGCCTAGAAGCTTCTGTTTGTATGTTAGATATTGTGGGTAATAAGTTACAAGATTTTAAAATTAGCACCCTCCCTTAAAACATAGGAGTTTTATTTTGCAATGTGGTTAAAGTTTTGACAGATCATTCTGGTTGTCATTAGGCTTATTTCATGCTGTTCTAAAATGGTTCTGAGTTTTTTCCCAAGGTCCTGTGCTGAATGTCCACATAGACTTGTTGTCCCTCTAATTTGGTATTGGGCCTCGAAAATTCCAGCTCTTCAGAGTCAGAAGTCTGAACAAAATAAAACCAGAGCAAACTGACGTGTCTGATAGTAAATCAATACCTAAAAAGTAATTATTTATATCAGCTAAGAGTATCAAAATGGTAACTGTTTTAGTAATCTATTACTGCATAACAAACTATCCCAATACACAGTGGCTCAAAGCAATAATTAGTTATTATTGTTCTCAAGTTTATGGGTCAGCTGGGCAGCTACTGCGATCCAATCCAGGCTCATTTGATTTCATTTGGATTTGTTCATGGCTCTTTGGTCAGCAGGCAAAATTGGGAGCTGTACAAGTTCAGACCATGTGTAGTGGCTGGTTGACTATCAGCTATGATGGCAGGGTCACTTTCCTTATCAAAAAGCCTAGCTCATGCTTGTTAACATGATGCTGGCCAGTTTTCAAAAGAGACCACCTTAGTGCAAGGCCTCTTGTGCTTAGTCTCACACCTAGAATAACATCACTTTTTTTCTGACATTCTGTGACAAAAATCACATTACTAAGCTAGCACAGATTTTACCTCTTAATATGAGGAGTTACAAAGGCACTTTGAAAAGGTATGGATATAGGGAAAGGAAAGGAATTGTGCTGTATTTTCAATATTATACATACCTAATATTCTTCAATCTCTCTTCCAAACTCCTAAACTGTAGGGGTTTGGGGGATATAGTTAAAAGTTAAATGACAACCTCTGCTTGTTTTTGGCTATGACAGAGTAACTGATACTATGCTTGCTCTCCTTTGAAAAAAAAACATAAAACTGGTCAAGTATATGAAGCATGGTTTTTCACACATTGAAAAATAGGCGAATTGATTGGCTGTCAACTATGGCAACAGAATCACTTTTATTATGCAGGAGCCTAGCTCATGCTTGTTAACATCATGATATTAACCTTCATGATGCCATGAAGATGTAATTTCTGCCTTTCCTGAACCAATGTTATTAAACTCATTAATCTTCATTTATTCTGTGGATGAGTATGATTTTTGTGCTTTCCATGAAGTCCAGAGCTTTCAGGTTGCTCCAAGTAGCAGTAAACATGGTGCTTTCCTCCTAAAACCCTTGATTCCTGACGTATTCCTAAGCCTGAATCTACATTTCTCAGTGTAGCACTCCAGCTAACTAACTGGATTATGTAGAGGCTTTCATACTGATTTGATTGCAAGCCAAGTATAAACCTTCACTCTAACTTTGTGGCAGTTTTAGCCTTAGAAATGTTGAGAAAGAGGGGGAATTTTATATTTGATACTTTTCCATACCCTTTTAAGTACCAACATCCTGCATGTTGACAACTAATTACTCTCTGGATCATTTGTGTCTGCATTCCTGGCTCTAGATATTTTAAAATCATTTTCATACAGCAAACAAAATCTACCAGTTCTTAATTTTATTTTTTTTTGAAGATTTTATTTATTTATTTATTTGACAGAGAGAGAGAGACACACACAGTGAGAGAGGGAACACAAGCAGGGGAAGTGGGAGAGGGAGAAGCAGGATTCCTGCTGAGCAGGGAGCCCTATGTGGGACTGGATCCCAGGATCCTGGGATCATGACTTGAGCCAAAGGCAGATGCTTAACCAACTGAGGCACCCAGGCACGCCTACCAGTTCTTAATTTGTTTCCCTCCCTTGAAATGCAGAGGCTTCAATTTATTTTTAGCATGAATTTAAAACTTTGATACATGTTTCTATTTTTCAACAAAGATTTAAGTCTTAACATTAATAAAAAGATAAAGAAAAGTAATTAAATATCAAATTATTTATTTCTTAACAGAAAATTTTGCCAAAATTTAGATGAATTTGCTGCCCTAAAGAAAAGTTTCATTTTTTAAAAAGATTTGTAAGCATACTACAGTACTTAAATTTTAAAGACTTTTTTTGTCTTGATAGGTAACAGTATTTTTATTTGTCTTTTGATGTTTATTATCATACTCTTTTTATTTTTGGTAATTACATTATATAGTCAGTAACTTGTGTCATCTTATTAATAAATTTTTATCCTTTTTCATATTTGAAAAGGATTATTTTATGACTCAATTGCTATTCTGTACATACTTATTCATTAAATTTATTAAAGAATATTTGATTTTGCCCTTGTATGCTGATAAACACCTCATAACAGACTCTTGCTTCAATTGGAAGGGGTAGAAGAAAAATGTATGCCTCATAATAATTTGTTTATTGCATACTGAATTTACTTTGATTATCAATCTCGACTGTGAATATTAATTCCTTGATGTATAGTAACTAGTCAAAAATATGCTTACAAATCTTCCTGTAGTTTTTTTTTTAAGATTTTATTTATTTATTTGTCAGAGAGAGAAAGCAAGTGCACAAGCAAGGAGAAGGGCAGAGGCAGAAGGAAAAGCAGACTCTGCTGACCAAGGAGTCTGATGTGGGGCTCAGTCCAAGGACCCTGATATCATAACCTGAGCTGAAGAGAGACACTTAACCGAATGAACAACCGAGGCACCCCTTTCCTGTAGTTTTTGGTAGTTATTAGTCATTGGCTTAAATAGATCAGAAGAAATATCAGTAATATAATCTAAATAGCTATATTTGCAAACATTTGAGAAATATTCTTCCTTATTGAATAAATATCTCATTTCTAAACCATTTGAGTCAAAATGAAAGAAATTTAAATTTTACTAAAAAAACCTTTATAAGCAAAACACATATAATGATCATGGTTGAAATGTCATTTAAGAGATCATTTTTCAATCCAAAAAAAATTTTTAGCATTTATTTATTTATTTATCTATTTTAGTATCTTGGAAACAAAGACCATTCTTTTTTAATATTTTATTTATTTGAGAGAGAGAGAAAACAAGTGGGGAGGGGGAATGGGAAGGGGCAGATAAGGAAAGGAGAGACAGAGGAGAAGGAAGAAGTAAACTCTCCCCTGAGCAGGGAACCCAAAGCAGGACTCAATCCCAGGACACCGAGATCATGACCTTAGCCCAAGGCAGACACTTAGACTGAACCACCCAAGCACTCCTAACTTATATTTAAAATACATTTAGCTTATTTCATATAAGTTAGTGCAAGTGATTAAAGTACCTTATTTTACAAAACTATGGAGCCATTTCTCTGTGGGATTTGAGAATGTTTGTCTGGAAATTTAATCATTCCCATGGGGGTGGGGGTTACTCTTTACTATGGTTATTGATGAAACAGTATCTTCTCAATTGAATTTATTTTTTAAGCCACTACAAATAATTTATCATGTTGGTTGTCATATCATCAGAACTATGATTCTTTCTTAATTTGTAACAGCAATACTGTATAAAAGGGAAAATATCTACTGTAATGATGCTGTTTGTCATGGTAAAATATGGATCTGATTTTTTTTTTAGAGATTTTATTCATTTATTTGACAGAGAGGTAGAGAGAGAACACAAGTAAGCAGAGCAGCAGGCAGAGGGAGAGAGAGAAGCAGGCTCTCCGCTGAGCAGAGACCCCGATGTGGGGCTTGATCTCTGGACCCTGGAATCATGACCTGAGCCAAAGGCAGTGCTTAACCAATTGAGTACCCAGGTACCCCTGGATCCAAATTCTAAGAAAAAAAAAATTATGTTGAATGCATCAAAGAATATTTCAGGTAGGTTATAACATTTTTCTCATTAGATGTTTTGATGGGTTGAAAGTTTTTCAATTAAAATGAAACCATTTAAAAGCATAAAGTTGAACTAAAATCAATATGGCTGCACTAATGCTTCAATTAAGCTTTATTTTAAAGTAACATTTTTTTCCCGCTCTTCTGCAAAGTTTCCCTTCTCTCTTCTTAGATTTCTGTCTCAGGAACCCAGTACCACTTTGAAGACATGATGAACAAAGCTGGCTGGCAACTGGTCCACAATTCCAGTCAAAACTGGTTAGATCCTGAGCACTGTCCACAATAGCCAAACGATGGAAAGAGTCAAGAGTTGCACCTACAGATGAATAGATAAAGAAGATGTGGATATATAGACAATGGAACATTACTCAGCCATCAGAAAGGATGAATATTTACCATGTATATAGACATGGATGAAACTGGAGGATATTATGCTGAGTGAAATGAGTCAAACAATTATCATATGGTTCCACTCATATGTAGAATATAAGGAACAGCACAGAGGATATAGGGAGAGAGGGAAACTGAATGGGGAATCTTCAGAGAGAGAAACAAACCATGAGAGTCTCTTAGCTATAGGAAACAAACTAAAGGTTGCTGGAGAGGGTAGTGAGTGGGAGGTATGGTGTAACTGGGTGATGGGCATTGGGGAAGGAATGTGATGTGATGAGCACTGGATGTTGCATATAACTGATGAATTCATTGATATCTACACCTGAAATTGATGATGTAGTTTGTATTAGCTAATTGAATTAAAACAATAACAACAAAATGGCTAGATCCTGTATTTCCCTATAAATCACCCAGCTCTTTCCCCTGGGAGGGTTTGCAGTTTTGAAGGTCTTAGACTTCTGCATCCTCCTTTGTCCAGCAAAGCAATAAAGATACTGTTCTTCTTTATCCCACACTCTGTCTTTGTGTTATATTTTGACCAAAATAAGGAGTTCAGTTCTTGACAACAGAAACATGAAATGAACTTAAGCCTACAGAACTATGAAGAAAGCAATGCATGATAGAAAATGTATATTATTTGGTGATAATAAACATATATTAAGACATTTTCAATGTGCATTTTCAGAAACTCACTAAATTCTGTGTATGGTCATTGTGAATAGGGCATAAGGTGTTTGTTTAGCTCAACATTTACTTCCATAGGCCTGATATCATTGCCAAAGTTTATTATCTCAAAATGTGTGTGGAAGATTGATGATTTCAACCGAAATACAATTGGAAGATGGCTAACTAAAAAACGTGTTTTTGGGACACCTGGGTGGCTCAGTTGGTTAAGCGGCTGCCTTCAGCTCAGGTCATGATCCCAGCATCCTGGAATCGAGTCCCACATCAGACTCCTTGCTCAGCAGGGAGCCTGCTTCTCCCTCTGCCTCTGGCTGCCACTCTGCCTGTGCTCGCTCACTCGCTCGCTCTCCCTCTGTCTCTGAAGAATGAATAAATAAAATCTTAAAAAAAAAAAAAGTGTTTTTTTTCCCCTAATGAATCTTGATACTGGTGTTAAATTAAAATAGAAAAAGAAATGTAAAGTATGTATTTGTGAAAACACATTAGTATATGCAGTGAGGTTGTGACAGTTTTTAGATTTATTTAATTAAAAAAGCATTTTAATAAATGTTTAGTTTCTTTTGATATAAAATTCTGTTGGGGAAAGTGAGGAGAATAGTAATTTTTTCTAGAAAATTTAGATGTTTTCTAAAAAATTCAATAGCCTCTATAGAAGTGGACATCTAGTAAATTTAAAAAAGAAAATTAGATCAAATAAATAAATGTGGAAGATACACCAACATTTAATGAAGGAAAAAATCAACCAATCAAACTTATATTAGAAACAATGTTGGTCTAGTTGGAATATGCCAGTTGCCTGTTAGATTAATTTGACATTTTATTCATGCTCAAATTTTTGGACTATTACAATAAAGAATGAGTTTTCATGCCCTATATTTCAAGTCAGGTTTATTAAGGAATAATTTACATGTAGATAAACTATCCATTTGTAGGTGGACTAGTTTACTAGTTTGATGAGTTTTTACAAATAAATATAATCCTGTAATTACCTTGTGATATTGTGATTTATAGTAAATATAAATTTGGTTTTCCACCCCATTCCTGACACAGAGCTACTAAAACTCTTGTTGTTTCCTGTGGTGAGAGGAAAGATTGTTTTGTTATGTTAATGAGGTAATTTATGGGGGCAGTTGCCAGGGGAGCCAACCAAGAGATTAAAGGGTTAGAACTTTCAGTACCCCCTCAAACTTCAGAGAAGGGAGAGAAGTTGGGGGTTGAATCAGTTACCAACAGCCTATGATTTAATTAATCGTGACCTTGTAATGAAGCCTTCATAAAAACCCAGAAGAACAGGGTTTCAGAGAAATTCCAGGCTGGTGATCATAGGTAGATTTGGGGAGAGTGGCACAGACACTCCAAGACCTTTCCTTATACCTTGCCCTATGCATCTGTTCCATCTGGCTGTTAGTGAGTTATATCCCATTGTAATAACCCAATAATCTAGTAAGTACAATATTTCTCTGAGTTTTGTGAGCTACTCTAGTGGTCTTGGGAATCTCTGACTTATAAACAGTTGGTCAGAAGTATAGGTAACAACCTGGACTTGAGACTTGCACCTGAAGTGTATGCACAGGCATTTGGGTGACAGTCTTGTCAGCCTCAGCCCTTAATCTGTGGAATCTAATACTATATACAGGTAGATAGTATCAGAATTGAGTTGAATTATAAGGGTCCCAGCAGGTGTCCTGAGAATTGCTTGTTGGTATGGGGGACCCCTTCCCATACTGGGATGGTACCAGAACATTTACACTCCATTAAGAAAGAACATTTCTATCACCCTCAAAAGATTCCTTATGCCCCTTTGTAGATAATCTCTTCATATCATTCCCAATCTCTGATCATTCCCAGAAACTTTGATTTTTGTCTTTATAGTTTAGTTTTGCCCTGAGTTCAATAGATCATAAAGTATATAGCTTTCTGTGTCTAGCTTTTTCCTTCTGCATATACTTTTGAGTTCATCTATAACTATTGCATGTATCAAGAGTTTGTTTCCTTTTATTTATATAGATGTACAACAATTTATGTATTTATGGTTTGGGGATATTTGGGTTGTTCCCAATTTTGATCAATTACATATAGAGTAGTTGTAAATATTAATATACAGGTTTAATTTTGGACATGTGCTTTTATTTCTCTTGGGTAACTACTTAATGAGAATGCTATGTCTATTGGAAATTGTATGTTTTTGAGAAACTGCTAAATCTTGCAAAGTGACTGTACCGCTCTGCTTCCCTACCAGCATATGTATGGCATATGTATGGCATTTCCACTTGTTCCACATCCTTGCCAATACTTTCTTCACCACTCCCCTCTTTTCAAAAAAATTCGGTCTTTTTCATAGTTATATAGAAATATCTAATTATTCTATAAAGAACTTCTCAAACTCAGCACATGCAAAACAGATAATCACATCAAAAAATGGGCAGAAGATATGAATAGACACTTCTCCAATGAAGACATACAGATGGCTATCAGACACATGAAAAAATGTTCATCATCACTAGCCATCAGGGAGATTCAAATTAAAACCACATTGAGATACCACCTCACACCAGCTAGAA
>PISX010026616.1:0-24218 GCA_004024625.1 Mellivora capensis | reverse complement strand
AAATAACACGGAGGACATGGGGAGATGGAGAGGAGAAGGGAGTTGAGGGAAATTGGGGGGGAGATGATCCATGAGAGACTATGGACTCTGAAAAACAACCTGAGGGTTTTGAAGGGGTGGGGGGTGGGAGGTTGGGGGAGCCTGGTGGTGGGTATTATGGAGGGCACACATTGCATGGAGCACTGGGTGTGGTGTAAAACTATGAATTTTGTTACGCTGAAAAGAAATTAAAAAAATTTTAAAAAGACAATTCTTCATTTCTGAAATGTAGATCATTGTACTTCTACAATCATATTTATTGCCATGATGGTATCAATTATATTTATCCCAATGCTTCACCCTTGGTAAGTTTGGTTTATGTCATTTTGATGGTTTATTCTGAAAATTCAGGACTGTTCTCTATTTCCACAGATTTACAAACTGTTTACTGTGTTTCTGTCTGGGAGAAGTTAACAGAGCATATAGCTGGAAACCCGAGAGAGGAGACCAGCCCTCAACCAACCTCTTGTCTTGGATCATGAGCTCCATGGTTCTTGAGTCAGAGGGTATGATACTGAACCCTGATGGTCCCAGTGCACAGCAGGTTTCACAGACACTTGCAGAGATACAGGGACTCTTCTTTTCCCTTCCCCATTTACCCAACATGTGAGGAGTTACCCTCTCAGCCTAACCACTACAGATCGTCTTGTTGAAAGGATATGTCCTCATACTTACCTCCTTTACTTGAGCTTCTCACTCTGCTCCTTAGGCCACAATATCCATATATATTTATTGTATTCAGAGGTGAGCAGGAATCTTGAATCAAGTCCCTGTGTTCTATCAGGTGCCCTCCAGAGAGTAAGGTGAGGGTCATCTGCTTGTCTTGGGAGCAATAGTCATAGAAACCATGTCTCTATGTGTTTCCAGTTATATTTAATGTGAATCACTAATGAAATTGCCATTGGTTTGAGAATTATCTTCAGCAGGCACGGGACTTTAGTCATTCTGACAGGTATGAGGTGACATCTTTCCATGGTTTTGATTTGTGCTTCCCTGATGATGACTAATGTTGAGCGTCTATTATGTATCTGAGAGCCATCTGGATGTCTTCTTTCAACAATTTTTTATTCCTTTCTTCTGACCATTTCCTAACTGCACTCCTTGGGTGTTGAGTGTGGTCAAGTTTTTATGGATTATGGATATTAAACTTTATCAGATATGTCTTTTGCAAATATCTTCTCCCATTTTTGACTCATATGTGGAATTTATGAAGGAAAACAGATGAACATAAGGGAAGTGGGGGAATAAAAAAAATGAGGGAGGGAAACAACCATAAGTGACTCTTAATAATAGAGAACAAACCGCAGGTTGATAGAGGGAGACGAGTGAGGATTGGGGAGATGGATGATGAGTGTGAAAGAAGACGCTGGTTTTGAGGAACACTAGGTGTTGTATGTAAGTGATGAATCACTGAATTATACTCCATAAACCAATTTTATACTGTGTGGTAACTAATAAAATTTAAATTAAAAATAAGAAAATAGAAGCAGGTACTGGAATACATTGGTGGTGTCAGAAAGTACGAACCAGGGGAACAACACATCATAAACATGCATCATCAAGCTTGGGCTTGTTCCCTGCAGAGGAATGGGAGGTGCAAGGGAAGGCCACCTGACATTTGTCCATGCTTCCCAAGTACTCAGATGCACCGCTGTGAACCAGCCTGTCCCAGGAGCTGAGGACGACCACACTTGGGAAGGATGTGGGATGCAAGGTATTTGGACAGCTGACAGTGAGGTGTGGGGACAGACGAGTTAGGAAACGCCAATCCATATGGCACCATACAGAGAGTCATGGCTATTTTAGTCAAGTAATGTCCACAACCAGTCAGGAATCATAGGGATAAATGCAAAGAGTTGAGTCTCATTTTTCTCGATCCCAATGATTGTGAACTTTGAGACAGAATTTCTCTCTTTCAACCTAAATTAGAGAAACTATTCAAATCATTCTGAAGCTTTAAAAACATTCACTAAATATATGAGAGTAGATTTCTGTATTAGTTAGGAATACCTGCCTTTAATTGTTTTATTTTAGAAAAAAATCACACTGCATAGTATTTAGCATCTTAAATTTTTGAAATGTAACCCATGGTAAAACTATGAATTCTGTTATGCTGAAAAGAAATTAAAAAAATATTTTAAAAAAATGCCATGGTGACAAGGATATACACCACATGATTTCAAACTGAAGCACCTCAAACAGAATCTCATTTCTTCCACCACACCTGACATGTGGACCAGCCCTGCCATGATCAGGGCCTCAGGACTGGACCTTAGTCTTGTGCCTCATAGGATGTCATCTGCACCTTTCCAAGAGCTTCCTGGTGTTACTGGCTTAATTGAGTAGAGTTGAGATACATATAGTATGTCTGTGTTTACCAGTTGTGTTGGTCTTTTCTTCTGTCATGTACAAAGGACATAAACAGAAGGGCAACTATGCAAAAGTTAAAATAATGCAAACGAATAGTCAAGAAGCAAAATTTAAAAATAGGCAATGAACTCTGTTATGCTGAAAAGAAAAATAAAAACAAAAAAAATAAAACAAAAATAAAAATAAAAATAGGCAATGGACTCCCTAACCCTACAAGCTATAAAACCTTAAAAATATAAGGATTAGTTATGTTTCCCAGAATGAGTCACTTTATAGAAATAGGAGTTCAGGAATTTGGATCTTATTAGTTTGTTAACCATTCAGTTTCACAGAAGTGGTAATTAGTAAATCCCTGAATAATATCAGCTTTGTTTAATGGAAAAATCCTTCTGTGGTATGTTGTGAAGTTCAGGAGAATAAACACAATCACTGTTTGCAGTTATTTTTTAAGTTTTTATATAAATTACAGTTATTTAACATAGGGCATATTTAACAGGACCCAAGCCTACATAACCCACATCCACCTGCCACCCCTCTGGTAACCATCAGTCTGTTATCTGTAGTTAATAGTTTGTTTCTTGTTTTGTCTCATTCTTTTCCCCTTTCCTCATTTATTTTGTCTCTTAAATTCAATATATGAGTGAAATTATATGGTATTTGTCTTTCACTGATGAATACACTTAACATAAATCTCTCCAGCTCTATCCAAGTCATTGGAAATGTCAAGATTTCATTCTTTTGTATGAGTGTGTAATGTTCCACTCTCTCTACATATACTACCTCTTCTTTATTATTCATCAATGAGTGGACACGTGGGCTCTTTCCATAGTTTGGCTATTGTAAATAATTCTGCTGTTAATATAGGAGTGTGAGGTTCTCTGTGAACTAGTCTTTTTGTGCTCTTTGGGTAGATATCCAGTCGTGTGATTGCTGGATCATAGTGTAGTTCTACTTTTATGTATTACGGGGATCTAATCCCTGTTTACCAGAGTGGCTGCACCATCCACACTCCACATCTCCTGACCAGGGAATTCTGCAGGGCCTCAGTTCTGAGGAAGTGGTATCAGGTCTCATTTAACAAGCCCAGCAGAGACCACTTACTTAAAACTCCCCACATTCTGTTCAAGGACCCAACACTGCCCACTGCAGGCAAGGAGAGGCTCTGTAGACAACAGGCCTGAAGGAAAATCCAGCTAAAACGGAACAGCAGAGAACACACAGCACACACCAGAGACCTCTCTGAAGCACCAAGACCTCAACACTATGTGACCTCTTCTACATAAAGCTGTTACTTTCAGGAGGAGGGGACATAACTGACTTTTGTAACACACAAGAGAAGGTAGAATCTTAGAGAAAAATGACAAGAAGGAGGAAGTCAGGTTCAGGTGCAGTTCTGAACAAACTCCATTTAGGTTTTCTTAGATCAGTCATTTTGACCTTGTTGGGTGAGCAGAAGACTTGTGTTCTGTCTCCAGATCGAGTAGTTTCCATTTCTGAAAGGATCCTGAGCACCAATAACACTGTCATCCAGCCAACAATGTCCACTGCACTGGGATACTGAGTGCGGCTGACAGTATCCCTGACATTCTCATCCTTTTGGACACCTCTGACTTCCTGCTCAAAGCTCCTATCTTATTGTCGACGAATGCTGTCTTCTCTATGCGACTTGTGGGGTGAGATTATGTGCAGAGACCTCGGAGACAACAGTCACTTACTGAAAAATGATATTCTAATGGGATAATATTCAATGGGTTTTCGACATTAAAACAGCAGTTGGTCTATTCAGGATGTCAATTTCTTCTTGATTCAGTTTTGGAAGTTTATAGGTTTCCAGAAATGCATCCATTTCATCTATGTTGTTAAACATATTGGCATATAACTGTTAATAATAATTTCTGATGATTGTTTCTACTTCCTTGGTGTTAACTGTGACCTCTCCCTTTTCATTCATAGTTTTATTAACGTGGGTCCTCTCTCTTTTCTTTTGGATTAGTTTGGCCAATGGTTTATCAATCTCATCGATTCTTTAAAAAAAAAAAAAAAACAGCTTCTAGTTTCGTCAATGCGTTCCACTGTATCTGTAGTTTCATTCTCATTCATTGCTTATTTAATTTTGATTATTTCCCTTCTTGTGTGTTGAGATTGAAGCAGTGATAAAAAAAACTTCCCATAAAAAAGAGTGCAGTACCTTACAGATTCCCTGGAGAATTCTAGCAAACTTTCAAAGAAGAAATAATACCTATTCTGTTGAAGCTGTTTCAAAAAAAAAATTGAAGCAGAAGGAAAACGTCCAGACTCTTTTTATGAATACAGCATTATCCTGATCCCTAAATCAGCCAAATGCCTCATCTAAAAGGAGAATTTCAGTCCAATATCCCTGATGAATATGGGTTCTAAAATTTTCATCAAGATCCTACATAATAGGATCGAGCAGCACATTAAAAAGATTATCTAACATGACCAGGTGGGATTTATCCCTGGGTTGCAAGGATGATTCACCACTTGCAAATCAATCAATGTGATAGAACAAATCAATAAGAGAAGGGATAAGAACCACATGGACCTCACTATTGATGCAGAAAAAGCATTTGACAAGATACAGCATCCATTCCTGATTAAAACACTTCAAATTATAGGGATAGAGGGAACATTCCTCAACTCCATAAAAGCTATCTATGAGAAACCCACAGCAAACATCATCCTCAATGAGAAGAAGCTCACAGCCTTCCCTCTGAGATCAGGAACACGACAAGGATGCCCACTCTCACCATTGTTGTTCAACATCGTATTAGAAGTGCTAGCCATAGCAATCAGACAACAAAGAGAAATAAAAGGTAATCAAATTAGTAATTAAGAAGTCAAACTCTCTCTCTTCGCAGATGACATGATACTTTATATGGAAAACCCAAAACTTTATATGGAAAACCCCCAAACTACTAGAACTCATACAGCAATTCAGTAATGTGGCAAGATACAAAGCCAAAGTAAAGAAATCAGTGGCTTCCTTATACATTAAAAATGAAAATACAGAAAGGGAAATTAGAGAATCAATTCCATTTACTATGGCAACAAGAACTATAAGATAACTGGGAATAAACATAACCAAAGAGGTAAAGGATCTGTACTCGAGGAACTACAGAACAGTCATGAAAGAAATTGTAGAAGACACAAAACGATGGAAGACGATTCCATGCTCATGGATAGGAAGAATCAACATTGTTAAAATGTCTGTACTGCCTAGAGCCATCTATATTTTCATTGCCCTTCTGATCAAAATTCCACCTGCATATGTCAAAGAGCTGGAGCAAACAATCCTAAAATTTGTATGGAATCAGAAGAGACTCCAAACTATTAAGGACATTTTGAAAAAGAAAAACGAAACCGCGGGCATCACGTTGCCTGATTTCAAGTTTCATTACAAAGTTGTGATCACCAAGACAGCATGGTACTGGCACAAAAACAGACACATAGATGATTGGAACAGAGTAGAGAGCCCAGATATGGACCCTCAGCTTTTATGGTCAACTAATCTTCAACAAAGGAGGAAAAAATGTACACTGGAAAAAAGACAGTCTCTTCAATAAATGGTGCTGGGAAAATTGGACAGTTATGTGCAGAAGAATGAAAGTCGACCATTCTCCTACACTGTACACAAAGATAAACTCGAAATGGACAAAAGACCTCAAAGGGAGACAGGAATCCAGAATCCTAGAGGAGAACATAGGCAGTAATCTCTTCTTTTTAAACCACAACAACTTCTATCACGATGTCTCCAAAGACAAAAGAAACAAAAGTGAAAATGAACTTTTGGGCCTTCGTCAAGATAAAAGGCTTCTGCACAGCAAAGAAACAGTCAACAAAACAAAAAGAAAGCCCATGGGATCGGAGAAGATATTTGCAAATGACAATACAGACCAAAGGTTGATATCCAGGATCTATAACGAACACCTCAAACTCAACACACACAAAACAGATAATCATATGAAAAAATGGGCAGAAAATATGAACAGACACTTCTTCAATGAAGACATACAAGTGGCTATCAGACACATGAAAAAATGTTCATCATCAGTATCCATCAGGGAGATTCAATCAATAGCACAGTGAGATACCACCTTACACCATTTAGAATGGTCAAAATTAACAAACAGTAAACAACGTGTGTTGGAGAGGATGTGGAGAAAGGGGAACCCTTTTACACTATTGTTGGGAATGCAGTTGGTGCATCCACTTTGGAAAACAGTGTGGAGTTTCCTTAAGAAATTAAAAATAGAGCTTCCCTATGACCTTGAAATTGCACTACTGGGTATTTACTCCAAAGATACAGATGCAGTGAAAATAAGGGCCATCTGTACCCCAATGCTCATAGAAGTAAGGCCATGGTCGCCAAACTATGGAAAGAACCAAGATGCCCTACAACAGACGAATAGATAAGGAAGATGTGGTCCATGTACTCTATGGAATGTTATGGCTCCATCAGAAAAGATGAATACCCAATTTTTGTATCAACATGGACGGGTCTGGGAGAGATTATGCTGAGTGAAATAAGTCAAGCAGAGGGTTTCAAGTATCATATAGTTTCCCTTACTTGTGGAGCATAAGGAATAACTCAGAGGACATGGGAGCTGGAGAGGAGAAGGGAGTTTGGGGGATTTTGGAGGGGGAGATGAGCCATGAGAGACTGTGGACTCAGAAAAACAACCTGAGGGTTTTGAAGGGGCGGGGGGTGGGAGGTTGGGGGAGCCAGGTGGTGGGTATTATGGAGGGCACACATTGCATGGAGCACTGGGTGTGGTGCAAAAACTATGAATTCCGATACACTGAAAAGAAATAAAATAAAATGTTGGGTTCATAGGACCACTGGATAATAGGAGTAAGGGAAATAAAGGTAAGATATTCTGAAATAAAACAGCAGAGTGCCATTTTGAGCCTCAATATATAAAGCAATGACTACTTTTCACACCATCCTTGAAGCTAGAAAATATTGAAAAAGGAAAACACATTTCTTGGTCCCCTTAGAAAGTTGAGGTCACAGATGTGTCCATCCCCACACTACAGAGAGGCACAGACCTGCCTGAGTCTACAAGTCTTGCACAGAAATCTTGGATTTCCATAGGAGTCAGTGTGCTTCTAGGTGAGATTAGCATTGGGTCCCTCCTGTGTAACAGATTTCCTTTCCGAGTTGAGGTGAGTATCTTCCAACCCACTGAGAACCTGAAGAGAACAAAGGCATAAGAAGGAGGAAGTCACCCTTTTATTTCAATCTCATTGCCTGAACTGCTCATCTCTTCTTTTACTTCCTACTTTTGGACTGAGCAATGCACCAAGGGATCCCCTGTTTCCTCCATCCAACAGACTGAGAATGATTTACTCCACCATCCCCACCAGCTTGTAGAGGACGGAGCCTGCGACTTCTCAGGCTCTCTTTCAATGGGATGTAATTACATAGGTTCTTTCTGCAGGTGAAATTTCAGGTGAAAAATGAATAATAGTTCTGCATTCTGTACATGCTTGTTGGCATAATGTACTTTCAGTCTTTTTGTATTGTAGCCATTCTTAGTGGGGGTGTAGTGGTATCTTGTGAGGATAAACATACTGATGTATATAATTACCTCTTTCTGGAAGCATAGGACATTATGCGGATACATGCTTCTTGAAGAACTGCTAAGATTAGTGATACCATCACGGCTATAGAGGATGTAGGGGTGGTGATTGTCACCCCCTGCCCATTCCCATGTCCAGTTTGTGCTGCACAAGTTGTTAAGAGCTGTGGAAGTCCCCTATAGGTAAGTCACAGTCTTGGACTTTAAAATTTTGGAATAAAGCCCCACCAGTCTTTGCAGATCATGATTCTTCTTTTGAGAAATAGCTGGAAGCCTGTTCCTGGATCTTAGGAAATATATGTTCAAGCCAGAGTCACTAGGCTGCCATGGAAATTGAGCTGTCCATCTTAAAGTGGGTGTTATTTGAATGTTCAAGCCATAAAGTGGAACATGTACTGTGATACTCCATCAGCCAATGGAAGAAATAATGGTGTCTCAAGAAATCCTGAAGACACAAGCAAGTCACATGAAGTATTTTCCACAGGCCCATGATCCCCAGTCTTCCTATACTGCTTTCTCTCTCCTAACCTACAGATATGGTCATGGGAAGAGTCCTACAATTACCACAGAGGGGAAGAAAAAGTTGAACCTGGTTCACATATGTTTCTGCATGACATTCAGACACCAGTTAAAGGTGGAACTCACTAGTCCTATCATATTCTCTACCTCCCTGGAGCACCTGTCTTATATGAGAGAAATTCCCTCATGCAGACAGGATTACAGCATTAATTCAGTGGCGACATCTTGCAAATTTGAGATAAACTTGAGATCTTTCTAAAATAAAGATATTTGTCATTCTGCCAGACAATGGCCCTGGACACCCTGAAGATTTGGCTGATAACACAGAGAATACATCATTGGTATAGTATGAAAGCAGCTCTATATATCAATTTTCAGTCTTTTCCAGTTACATAAATGAGGACCTTAGCTATTATGTATATGTTCTCTTTATTTTTTTAATAAATATGTGTATATCTTTGTTTTGTTAACTGTCTTTTCATTGCCATGAAACATAAGATTATTGACTTTGTATCATTGCATTTAAGAATTCTTAATTTTCATCATATATCAATTGAGAGATATCAATGAGAAGAGAAAACACCACTGAAGAGCTTCACGTCCTCTTCTGGGGAAGGGTTTAGATGCTTTTGGTTGTATGCAGGATACTTGTATCATATATGGTAAAATTGTGACTGTTATTTTCTTTGTTTGCAGAATGAGTGTGATTAAGGCAATGAATATGGTTGCCCAGTTTACAGGAGGTGGATGATTGATGGGCAACTCAATGTGTCAAAGAGACAGGGACATGGGTGCCCAGATTAAACATTGTTTCTCTGGGGATTTGTGAGGCTGTTTCTAGGAGACAGTGATGATTTTATCCATGGTCTCTGTGTACATGGGCATCATCCAATCCATTAAGGTTCTGAGTAGAATAAAAGGCTGAGGGAGAAGGAATTTCATGTTTACTTCCTGTGTACATGCTTGAGCAGGGACACTGGTCGCCTCCTGCCCTTGGATTCACTTACATTTTCAGGCTCCCAGGATCTCCAACTAGATCCCACTGAGAATCTGATGAGACTTACATCATTGGACCTCCTGAGTCTCCACCTTGTGATAGTAGTTCATGGGACTTCTCAGACTCTTCAGTGATGTATGCCAATGAGGTATGGGTTCTGTTCCTCAGGAGAACTATGACTAATACATGGAAATTCTAGAATGTTCTTGTGGCTTGCTGTAACTGACAAAAATGTGTCAGGCGTATGAAGGCCTACCTAACAATCAAAGTTCTATGAATGAAGTGTCATGTTTTGTGTTTGGGACAAGAGCTGGGTAAGGATAATAAGGAGTGAAGAGATGATGAAGAAGTCACCAGATATAAGAAGGGAGATACCCCTGGTCCTTGGACACCAATGAGGGAAGAGAGGTTCTTCTCATCCTGGGGGTGGTTCTTAGAGCCTTGCAGAAGGAAGAGTGCAGATGAGAATCTCAGGACCTGTCATTTTTTCAAAACACAGGTTAATAATGATTCTGTCAAAGGAACAGTCTAATGAATGAGTACATTTGAAGTGAAAAATTAAAAATTTATTTATCTATAATATATAGATATATTGAAGTCAGTTCTAGATAATCCCAAATACTGATACTTTGTCCAACTTTCAGTCTTATTATTTAGGAATTATTTATAGAAGTATTTTATTGAAATATTTAATAAGAGTGTTTAGTAGTTTAAATAGTTAAAATATGTAATATTATTACTTCATTAAAATATTTAATAAATAGACTACACTAGAGATTTTTTAAACTATGCAGTATTTGTCATTATATGGGAAAATCCAACTGCTTTGTAGTTAGAAATATCAATAAATATTCATAAAATCTGGAAGGATAAGAGGAAATAGTTGAACATTATTATTTCTTTGGAATATATATTTCCATCTTTTATTTCCAGAGAACATGAAAATATATTTTAGTGTAAAAATTATTTCACCTTGAAACTCAATGATTATAACATACAGTACTAATAAAATATCAGATCCTGTAAAAATCCAGACCCCCCAAGCCCAGTACATATTTTTCTAGCTGAGAAGGAAAACTATTCACCTTCTTCACCTGTAGCTAGACCTACTCTGTATTTGGTGGGCCTGAGCGCCCCCTGGTATCCTGAGGGACCCTAGTGACCCGAGTGCCTCGTGGTGACCTGAGCACAGCCTTGTCCTGACTGTTTCTGCAGCCCAGTCTCTCCTGTGTCCCTGCAGGATGATTTGGGTCTGGGCTCACACTGATATGCCCTCACTATGTCTCTACGCAGTAATACAGGGCCAGGACCTTGGTGGCACTGAGATCAGTCAGCTGCAAGAACTCGTTCTTGGATGTGACTCTGGAGATGGACATGTGGCTCTTGTTGGATGGGCTGCCACGTGTGCTTTACCAATGATTTATAAGCCAATTCACTGCCCCCAGTCACTTGGAGTTGGTGGATTCAGTTCCACCAGCAATTACTGCATGAAATGGAGAATCCAGAGACAGTGATGGTGAAGTGCAGGGTCTGTGAGCCCCTCACCAGTCATGAGCCTGACTCGTGAAGCAGCACCTGGGACAGGACACCTGGGCACAAGGCCCAGTCACTCATGACACTCACAACCATCCCAATGGTCCCATGTCTGACATCTGGACCATCTCCTTGCGGAGCTGTCACCAGACACAGAGAAGGGCCTAGAAACTCATATTCCTCCAGACCACAGCTCTGCCTTCCCCAGAGACCTCACCCTGTCCGAAGAGAGAGCTGTGAGCTCCCACACCAGAGAGTGCATTTTACCCTAGAGGTTGAGGATAAGTTTGCATGTGTGGGAGGGAGCCTGTCCTTGGAAGGCGACAGGGACAGAGTCAGGCTCCTCTGGACCTTCCAGGACCAGCTGTAGGTATCTCCTTGTTGAACTCACAAGGCATGCTGTTCTGGGATGAGTGAATCCTTGGTCTATCAGCTGTGTTGGAAGCAGGTCAATAGATGGCCTCACTTTCTGAGCAAAGAATAAATATTGAATACATGAATATTTCAAAATTCATTTTAATCCTAACTATTTTTCAAAAAGATACTTAATAGGATCCACACTTTGTAGCTACAGCTTTCCAAATGAACAACTACCAACACAGCATGGGTGCATCTGGAGACCTTTGATCCCAATGGTCTCTGCTGATAGGCTTTGTCTGCGAAGATGTCTGCAAGACGTGTAAGTGGTATCTTTGTCCTCAAGTGCATGGACACCAACAAAAGGCACCTACTCTGTGTTTTGCACTTATAGTTCCTATGCTTGGAGGGTGCCTCCCTTGTCCTGAGAAATCCACCTCACACAGGGGCCTGCTTTCTCTGGAAGGGGGATCTTGCTTTAAAGAAAAGTGGGTAGGGTGCCTGGGTAGCTCAGTGGGATAAACCTCTGCCTTTGGCTCAGGTCATGATCTCAGGGTCCTGGGATCGAGTCCCGCATTGGGCTCTCTGTTTTGCAGGGAGTCTGCTTCCTCCTCTCTCTCTCTCTCTCTCTCTCTCTCTCTCTCTGCCTGCCTCTCTGCCTACTTGTGATCTCTGTTAAATAAAAATATAAAATCTTAAAAAAAGACAAGTGGGTAACTTTTCTCTTATGCAGCACAGAGATGATCATTAATTCAGGCATGGAGTTAATGATACTCAAATACTACCCTAAAGGAAATGGTGTTAATGACCCGGGGATTATTAGGATCTAAACATTAGAGGTCTAGTAAGAGATTGTGGGGCTTATGTTCACATTCCTGAAAGAGTTGCAGCAAGAGGATAAATGCTGAGATAGTTGAATAGACTTCAAATAGAGATCAGATGACTATAGAACAGATAGATGACAGATGGATACTTAGATAATTTTCTATTATTTTAAAAGACACTAGAGTGACATTGTATCATTATGGACACATAAAATGAATTGTCCATAAGTGTCATTGTTTTTAAAATCATATTTTCATGATGAAGGAATATTTTTGTGTCAACTTTGGGTGGACACCCATATAAGGGTATGTGTTAGTTTTTTTAATGGGTAAGCACAGTTTCCACTTAGGGTGGTGATGCCTCTTTGTAGATATTGGTTGTTGTGTAATTTTTTCTAAGCCCTGGAGCAGATCTTCCCCTATAACAAGCAACGGAACATGCTTTTGAAACCCAAACCATTATATAAGCAGGAACACATCTTTGAATGGAGAGGACGTAAATAAGGTCATTTGTATTATTTAGCATCTTGCAATGACTGAATCGATGAGAGCTCAGCGGTACCTGAACCATTTCACCAGAGTGTGAGCTTATAAGGGAAATTGTGACTCAGAAGCAGGAAAACAGAGGGGCCCTAGGAATGGGTTTGTTCACAGCAATGGACACTGCAGAGCCCTACAGGAACCTGTCACTTCCTAGTCTCTCTCTGCACTTGCATCTGAGGCTGGGATTCATGGTCAGAGGGTCCTGAGGGCCACAAGTAACCATATTAATCCTCTCCTCCAGAGCTTGCTGTTTCCACTACCTGTCATCCCATGGTCTTTCTTCCCAGGGTGTCCTGAGCTCTGGGATGTGCACTGACATATTGTTTCCAGAGTGGCTGCACCAGGTTGAATTTCTATCAACAGTGCAAAAGGGTTCCACTTTTTCCACATACTTGCCAACATTTGTTGTTTCCTGTCTTGTCATTGTAGCCAGAACATTCCATCCTAAAAAAAACAGAATACACTTTCTTCTCCAGTGCACATGGAACCTTCCCCAGAATAGACCACATGCTGGGTAACAAATCAGGGCTCAACTTGTACCAAAGGACTGAGATTATTCCCTGCATATTCTCAGATAACAATGCTTTGAAACTGGAGCTCAACCACAAGGAAAAGTTTGGAATGATTTCAAACACCTGGAAGCTAAAGACCACCTTGCTTAAGAATGCTTGGATCAACCAGAAAATCAAAGAAGAACTTAAACAATTCATGAAAACCAATGAGAATGAAGACACTTTAGTTCAAAACCATGGGATACAGCCAAGAGAGTCCTACGGGGGAAACACAAAGCCACCCAAGCCTCCCTCAAAAGAAATAGAAAAATCTGGAATACACCTTAAGGTGTAGCTCTCTCTACACCTTAAAGAACTGGAGAATCAACAACAAATTAAACCAACTCCACACACAAGAAGGGAAATCATCAAGATTAGAGCAGAGATCTATGAGGTAGAAACTAGAGATAAAGTAGAACATATCAATGAAACTAGAAGCTGGTTTTTTGAAAGAATCAATAAGATTGATAAACCATTGGACACACTAATCCAAAAGAAACGAGAGAAAGCTCAAATTAATAAAATTATGAATGAAAAGGGAGAGATCACAACTAACACCAAGGAAATAGAAACAATCATCAGAAGTTAGTATCAACAGTTATAAGCCAATAAGTTAAGCAACCTAGATGAAATGGATGCATTCCTGGAAAAATATAAACTCCCAAAATTGAACCAGGAAGAAACTGACAACCTGAAAAGATCAGTATCTAGTAACAAGACTGAAGCAGTGAACAAAAATCTCCCAAAAAATAAGAGCCCAGGACCTGCCAGATTACATAAGAAATATAGAGACAAGCATAAGAAAGCTAGAGACAGGAAATATAGAGACAAGTAGAATTTGGAATTCTACCAAACTTTCTAGGAAGAAATAACACCTATTATCCTGAAGCTGTTTCAAAAACTGAACCAAAAGAAAAACTTCCAGACTCTTTTTATGAAGCCATCAGTACCCTGATCCCCAAACCAGACAAAGTCCACACCAAAAAAGGAGAATTTCAGACCAATATCACTGATGAATATGGATGCTAAGATTCTCAACAAGATCCTAGCAAACAGGATCCAACAGCACATTAAAAATATTATCCACCATGACCAGGTGGGATTCTTCCCTGGGTTACAAGGATGGTTCAAATTCACAAATTAATCAATGTGATAGAACAAATAAATAAGAGAAGAGAGAAGAACCACATGGTCCTCTCAATTGATCCAGAAAAAGCATTTGACAAAATACAGCATCCATTCCTGATTAAAACGATTCAAAGTACAGGGATAGAGGGAACATTCCTGAACTTCATAAAATATATTTATGAAAGATCCGCAGAAAACATCATCCTTAATGGGTAGAAGCTCATAGCCTTCCCGTTGAGATCAGGAACACAACAAGGATGCCCATTCTCATCATTATTGTTCCACATAGTATTAGAAGTCCTAGCAACAGCAATCAGACAACAAAGAGAAATGAAAGGTATCCAAATTGGCATTGAAGAAGTCAAACTCTCTCTCTTTGAAGATGACATGATACTTTATAGGGAAAACCCAAAAGACTCCACCCCCAAACTACTAGAACTCATACAGCAATTCAGTAACGTGGCAGGATACAAAGTCAATGTACAGAAATCAGTGGCTTTCTTATACACTAACAATGAAAATACAGAAAGGAAAATTAGAGAATAGATTCCATTTACTAGAGCACCAAGAACCATAAGATACCTGGGAATAAAACTAAGCAAAGAGGTAAAGGATCTGTACTTGACGAACTACAGGACAGTCATGAAAGAAATTGAAGAAGACACAAAAAGATGGAAGACCATTCCATGCTCTTCGATCGGAAGAATAAACATTGTTAAAATGTCTATAATATCTAGAGCAATCTATACTTTTAATGCCATTCCAATCAAAACTGCACGAGTATTTTTCAAAGAGCTGGAGCAAATAATCCTAAAATTTGTATGGAATCAGAAGAGACCCCGAAACTCCAAGGAAATGTTGAAAAACCATAATAAAACTGGTGGCATCACGTTACCTGATTTCAAGCTTTACTACAAAGCTGTGATCACCAAGACAGCATGATACTGGCATAAAAACAGAAACATAGACCAGTGGAACAGAGTAGTGAGCCCCGAAATGGACCCACAACTCTATGGTCAAAAAATCTTTGACAAAGCAGGAAAAAAATATACAGTGGAAAAAAGAGAGTCTCTTCAATAAATGATGCTGGGAAAATTGGACAGCTATATATAGAAGAAGGAACCCCGACCATTCTCTTACACCATACACAAACATAAACTTGAAATGGATAAAGGACCTCAACGTGATACAGGAATCCATCAGAATCCTAGAGGAGAACATGGGCAGTAACCTCTTCGATATCAGCCACAGCAACTTCTTTCAAGATATGTCTCCAAAGGCAAAGGAAACTGTCAACAAAAGAAATGGGCAACCCACGGAATGGGAAAAGATATTTGCAAATGACAGTACAGACAAAAGGTTGAGATCCAGGATCTATAAAGAACTTCTCAAACTCAACATACACAAAACAGATAATCATATAAAAAATGGGTAGGAGATATGAACAGACACTTCTCCAATGAATACATACAAATGGCTATCAGACACTTGAAAAAATATTCATCATCACTATCCCTCAGGGAGACTCAAATTAAAACCACATTCAGATACCACCTCGCACTAGTTAGAATGGCCAAAAATAGCAAGACAGGAAACAACGTGTGTTGGAGAGGATGGGGAGAATGGGGGAACCCTCTTACACTGTTGGTGGGAATGCAATTGGTGCAGCCACCCTGGAAAACAGTGTGGAGATTCCTCAAGAAATTAAAAATAGAGCTTCCCTTAGACCCTGAAATTGCACTACTGGGTATTTACCCCAAAGATACAGATGTGGTGAAAAGAAGGGCCATCTGTACCCCAATGTTTCTGGCAGCAATGGCCACGGTCACCAAACTGTGGAAAAAACCAAGATGTCCTTCCACGGACGAATGGATAAGGAAGATGTGGTCCATATACACTATGGAGTATTATGCCTCCATCAGAAAGGATGAATACCCAACTTTTGTAGCAACATGGATGGGACTGGAAGAGATTATGCTGAGTGGAATAAGTCAAGCAGAGAGAGTCAATTATCATATGGTTTCACGTATTTATGGAGCATAACAAATAACATGGAGGACATGGGGAGATGGGGAGGAGAAGGGAGTTCAGGTAAATTGGAAGGGGAGGTGAACTATGAGAGTCTGTGGACTCTGAAAAACAACCTGACCGTTTTGAAGGGGCAAGGGGTGGAAGTTTATGGGAGCCAGGTTGTGAGAATTAAGGAGGGCATGCATTGCATGGAGCATTGGGTGTGGTGCAAAAGCAATGAATACTGTTACACTGAAAACAAATTAAAAGAAAATGTTTAAATAAAAATGAAAAAAGAAGAAAATATCAGCAGGTACTGGAATACATAGTTGGTGCCAGGCAATGAGGACCAGGGGAACAACACATCGCAAACATGCATCCTCAATGTTGGGCTTTTTCCCTGCAGAGGAATGCTAGGTGCAAAGGAAGGCCAGCTGACATTTGTCCATGCTTCATGAGTACTAAGATGCACTGCTGTGAACCAGCCTGGCCCAGGATGGCAGGACGACCACACTTGGGCAGGATGTGGGATGCAAAGTGTTTGGATAGCTGCCAGTGAGGTATGGGCGCGGACGGGTTAGGAAATGCCAACCCATATGGCACCACACGGAGAATCATGACTATTTTAGTCAAGTAATGTCCAAAACCAGTCAGAAATAAGAGGGACAAATGCAAAAAGTTGAGTGTCATTACTCTAGCTCCCAGTGGTTATGACATATGAGACATAATTTCTCTCTTTAAAACTAAATTAGAGAAAACATTAAAATTATTCTAAACCGGGGTGCCTGGGTGGCTCAGTGGGTTAAGGCCTCTGCTTTTGGCTCAGGTCATGATCCCAGGGTCCTGGGATCGAGCCCCACATTGGGCTCTCAGCTCCGGGGAGAGCCTGCTTCCTCCTCTCTCTCCCTGCCTGCCTCTCTTGCCTATTTGTAATCTATGTCTGTCTAATAAATAAATAAAATCTTTAAAAAAAACTATTCTGAACCTTGAAAGCCATTTACTAAATATATGAGCATAAATTTTCTCTGTTAGTTGTTAAGAATGCCTGCCTTTGTTTATTTTAGAAAAAAAAAGACTGTCTTTTTTCCGCTGTATATTTTTTCCTGCTTTGTCGAAGATTATTTGACCATAGAGTTGAGGGTCAATATCTATGCTCTCTACTCTGTTCCATTGGTCTATGTGTCTGTTTTTATGCCAGTACCATGCTGTCTTGGTGATCACAGCTTTGTAATAAAGCTTGAAATCAGGTAATAAGATGCCACCAGTTTTATTTTTGTTTTTCAAGATTTCCTTAGCGATTCGGGTCTCTTCTGATTCCATACAAATTTTAGGATTATTTCCTCCAGCTAATATGTAGAAGAATGAAACTTGACCATTCTCTTACACCGTACACAAAGATAAACTCGAAATGGATAAGGGACCTCAATGTGAGACAGGAATCCATCTGAATCCTAGAGGAGATCATAGGCAGTAACCTCTCTGATATCAGCCATTGCAACTTCTTTCAAGATATGTCTCCAAAGGCAAAGGAAACAAAAGCAAAAATGAACTTTTGGGACTTCATTAAGATCAAAAGCTTCTGCACAGCAAAGGAAACAGTCCACAAAACAAAGAGGCAACCCACGGAATGGGAGAAGATATTTGCAAATGACAGTACAGACAAAAGGTTGATATCCAGGATCTATAAAGAACTTCTCAAACTCAACACACACAAAACAGATAATCATATCAAAAAATGGGCAGAAGATATGAAGAGACACTTCTCCAATTAAGACATACAAATGGCTATCAGACACATGAAAAAATGTTCATCATCACTAGCCATCAGGGAGATTCAAATTAAAACCACATTGAGATACCACCTCACACCAGTTAGAATGGCCAAAATAAGCAATACAGGAAACAACGTGTGTTGGAGAGGATGTGGAGAATGGGGGAACCCACTTAAACTGTTGGTGGGAATGCAAGTGGGTGCAGCCACTCTGGACAACAGTGTGGAGATTCCTCAAGAAGTTAAAAATAGAGCTTCCCTATGACCCTGCAATTGCACTACTGGGTATTTACCACAAATATACAGATGTTGTGAAAAGAAGTGCCATCTGTACCCCAATGTTTATAGCAGCAATGGCCACGGTCGCCAAACTGTGGAAAGAACCAAGATGCCCTTCCACGGATGAATGGATAAGGAAGATCTGGTCCATATACACTATGGAGTATTATGCCTCCATCAGAAAGGATGTATACCCAACTTTTGTAGCAACATGGACGGGACTGGAAGAGATTATTTTGGAAAAAAAAAACACCACATAATATGTAGAATCTTAAATATTTGAAATGCAATGGTGACAAGCATATACACCATATGATTTCACACTGAAGCATCTCCACCAGAGTCTCATTTCTTCCACCACACCTGACATGTGGACCAGCCCTTCTATGATCAGGGTCTCAGGACTGGACCTTAGTCATGCCCCTCATAAGATGGCATCTGCACCTTTCCAAGAGCTTTCTGGTGTTATTGGTTTAATCGATTAAAGTTGAAATTCATATAGTATGTTAGTGTTTACCAGTTTTGTTGTTCTTTTGTTCTGTCACATACTAAGGACATAAACAGAAGGCCAATTATATGAAAGCTAAGTTAAAGGAAATGAATAGTCAAAAAGCATAACAAATAACACAGAGGACATGGGGAGTTAGAGAGGAGAAGAGAGTTAAGGGAAATTGGGGGGAGATGAACCATAAGAGACTGTGGACTCTGAAAAATAACCTGAGGGTTTTGAATGTGCGGGGGGTGGGAGGTTGGGGGAACCTGGTGGTGGGTATTATGGAGGGCACACATTGCATGGACACTGGGTGTGGTGTAAACTTGTGATCTCTGTCTGTGAAAAAAATAAATAAAATATATTAAAAAATAAAAATAAAAAAATAAAAAAGAAGCAATTCTGTTACGCTGAAAAGAAATAAAAAATATTTAAAAAAAGAAGCAAAATTTAAAAATAGGCAATCAACTCCCTAACCCTACAAGCAATAAAACCTTAAAAATCTAAGGATTAGTTATGTTTCCCAGTATGAGTCACTTTATATTAATAGCAGTTCGGGAATATGGACACTTGGTAGTTTCTTAATCATTCAGTTTCACAGAAATGGTAATTAGCAAATCCTCGAAAAATATCATCTTTTTTTAAAGGAAAATTCCTTATGTGGTATGTTGTGAGGTTCAGGAGGATGAACACAATCACTGCAGTTATTTTTAAGTTTTTATCTAAATTACAGTTATTTAACATAGGGCATATTTAACAAGACCCAAACCTACATAACCAACCTCCATCTGCCACCCCTCTGGTAACCGTCATTCTGTTATCTGTAGTTTCTTGTTGTGTTTCTTTCTTGTTGTGTGTTTCTTGTTTGGTCTCTCTTTTCTCCCCTTTCCTCATTTATTTTGTTTCTTTTTTTAAATTTTTATTTATTTATTTTTCGTAACAGAATTCATAGTTTTACACCACACTCAGTACTCCATGCAATGCGTGCCCTCCATAATACCCACCACCTGGCTCCCCCAACCTCCCACCCCCCCCTTCAAAACCCTCAGGTTGTTTTTCAGAGTTCATAGTCTCTCATGGTTCACCTCCCCCCAATTTCCCTCAACTCCCTTCTCTCCATCTCCCCATGTCCTCTGTGTTATTTGTTATGCTCCACAAATAAGTGAAACCATGTGATAATTGACTCTCTCTGCTTGACTTATTTAACTCAGCATAATCTCTTCCAGTCCCGTCCATGTTGCTACAAAAGTTGGGTATTCATCCTTTCTGATGGAGGCATAATACTCCATAGTGTATATGGACCACATCTTCCTTATCCATTCGTCTGTTGAAGGGCATCTTGGTTCTTTCCACAGCTTGGCGACCGTGGCCATTGCTGCCAGAAACATTGGGGTACAGATGGCCCTTCTTTTCACAACATCTGTATCTTTGGAGTAAATACCCATTAGCACAATTGCAGGGTCATAGGGAAGCTCTATTTTTAACTTCTTGAGGAATCTCCACACTGTTCTCCAGAGTGGCTGCACCAACTGGCATTCCCACCAACAATGTAAGAGGGTTCCCCTTTCTCCACATCCTCTCCAACACACGTTGTTTCCTGTATTGCTCATTTTGGCCATTCTAACTGGTGTGAGGTGGTATCTCAATGTGGTTTTAATTTGAATCTCCCTAATGGCTAGTGATGATGAACATTTTTTCATGTGTCTGATAGCCATTTGTATGTCTTAATTGGAGAAGTGTCTGTTCATATCTTCTGCCCATTTTTTGATATGATTATCTGTTTTGTGTGTATTTTGTTTTTTTAAATTCAACATATGATTGAATTAATATGGTACTTGTCATTCACTGACTAATACACTTTGCATAAAACTCTCCAACTCCATACAAGTCATTGGAAAAGGCAAGATTTCATTCTTTTGTATGAATGAGTAACATTCCACTCTCTCTACATATACCACCTCTTTATCATTCATTAGTGAGTGGACATTTGGGCTGTTTCCATAGTTTGGCTATTGTAAATAATACTGCCATTAATAGAGGGGTGTGAGGGTCTCTGAGACCTAGTCTTTTTGTGCTCTTTGGGTGAATATCCAGTCGTGTGAATGCTGGATCATAGTGTAGTTCTACTTTTAAGTATTTGGGGAACCTACACCCTGTTTTCCAGAGTGGCTGCAGCCTGCACACTGCACATCTCCTGGCCAGGGAATTCTGCGGGGCCTCAGTTCTAAGGAAGTGGTAACAGTTCTCATTTAACAAGCCCAGCAGAGCACACCTACTTAAAACTCCCACATTCTGGCTAAGGACCAAACACTGAGCACTGCAGGCAAGGAGGGGCTCTGTAGACAAATGGCCTGAAGGCAAGTTCTGCTAAAACAGAACAGCAGAGAACAGACAGTACACAGTACACACCAGTACACACCAGAGACCTCTCTGAAGCACAAAGCCCTCAAGATAACTGGCTTTTGTAACACACAAAAGAAGGTAGAATCTTAGAGAAAATGACAAGATGGAGGTATTCAGTTGCAGGTACAGTTCTGATCAACCTCAATTTAGGTTTTTTTAGATCAGGCACTTTGACCCCTCTGGGTGAGCAGAGGACTTGTGTTCTGTCTCCAGATCCAGTCGTTTCCATTCCTGAAAGGATCCTGTGCATCAAGAACACTAGCATCCAGCCAAACCATTCACAATGCAGCAACGTCCACTGCACTGGGATACTGAGTGCTGCTGACAATATCCCTGCCATTCTCGTCCTTTTGGACACTTCTGACTTCCTGCTCTAAGTGTCTATCTCTTTGTTGACAAATGCTTTCTTCTCTATTTGACCTGTTGGGTGAGATTATGTGCTTGGAAATCAGGTGGCAACCACTTACTGCAAAATTATATACTAATTAAATAATATTCAATGGACTTTCCACATTAAAATAGCAGTTGGGGAGGAGACAAGATGGGTGGGAAGTAGGAGGTGGCACCTGTTCAACTTATACCCTAACGTGAGCTGATTATCTACCAAAGAACTCTCATCACCCATGAAATCAGCCTGAAATTAGAATTATACACTTCCGGATCTCTATGGGGGCAGAAGACACGAGTGGATAGGTAAAGCATAGTGGGAACATCGGACTGATTTTGGAAGATAAACAAAAGGGGGAGTGAGCCACCAGAAGCAACCCATTGGAAAGTAATACCCCAATACGAGAGTCCCCTGCATCTGGGGACCAGCATTAACTTGGAGTCTGGTTGAAAACACTCAAAAAGAGCAAAGGATTGTGGGGGAAAATTGTGATAAAAAGGCAGTTAGGGACAGGGGCTTAAGTCCGCTGACCCAGGACAGCCATTGCTGGTGCTGAGCCAGAGAGAGTGCAACAAAGAAGACAGGTCTTGGTCCCTGAGTCATCCAGCATGCCTGAGAACATCTGGGTGGCCGTGCCCATGAGGGTGAGGGAGCCTCGCCAGCCAACAGAACCACAGTCTTTTGCACTCTATTTGCGTGTGCTGCAAGACCAGAGTCTGAGTTGTGCCCTACACCCTCCCCTGAGAGAGGTGCAAGCAGCAGCCAGCTGGCACTCTCTAGGACCCAGAGAGTCTGAGGACTCCCAGTTTGGGAGATGTGAAAATCTCAGTGTGTTTGGGACCTCTCTGGCTCTCTGGACATGCCCAGACATCTGTGGCTAGTATTTCTCATGGTTTTGGGTACAAGCAGGAGTTCCTGTGACCCCAGAGATCATGACTGGAAACATGCTCTACCAACAGCCAAGGGGGAATTTATGTGCTCTGGAGCACCCAGAGGGGAACATACTGAGGCTTCTCTCTGAGAGGGAGGTCTGGGTGCAGTTTGCTTTCTTCTAAACCTCCAAAAAACCGTCAAAAGCTTCCAAGGGGTGAAAAAACAAAGGAATAAAAAATCAAAAATACCTCCAGAGAACAAAAGCCTGAAAAACCCGTTTCCTCAGAGCCCACACCCTTGATGGGGGCAGGAGGACTTTAGGAACATTGCCTGAAAAACCATGCAGCAGGCCCCTCCACTAGAAAGACAACAACAACAACAAAAAGACAAGAGGACAGCCAACACTACTCCCTAGATACAATTTTATTTTTAATTCATTCCACTATTCTGGCTCTTTTCATTTTTTAAATATATAACTTTTTAACCTATTTACCATCACAGTGAGATGTCCAGTACATCAAGTTCCATAATAAACTTTTAACCTGAACTTTTTGATACATATAGCTTGTTTTTCTTTTGCTTTTCTATTTTTTAATTTTTTGATCGGAATGGCATTAAAAATATAGATTGCTCTAGGTAGTATAGACATTTTTTTTTAAATTTATTTTTATTTCTTTTCAGTGTAACAGTATTCATTGTTTTTGCAACACACCCAGTGCTCCATGCAATACGTGCCCTCCCTAAAAGCCACCACCAGGCTCCCCTGACCTCCCACCCCCTGCCCCTTCAAAACCCCTCAGGTTGATTTTCAGAGTCCATAGTCTCTCATGGTTCACCTCCCCTTCCAATTTCCCTCAACTCCCTTCTCCTCTCCGTCTTCCCATGTCCTTCGTGTTATTTGTTATGCTCCACAAATAAGTGAAACCATATGATAATTGACTCTCTCTGCTTGACTTATTTCACTGAGCATAATCTCTTTCAGTCCCATCCATGGTGATACAAAGGTTGGGTATTCACCCTTTCTGATGGAGGCATAATACTCCATACTGTATATGGACCACATCTTCCTTATCCATTTGTCCGTGGAAGGGCATCTTGGTTCTTTCCACATTTTGGCGACCATGGCCATCTTCTGCCTATTTTTGACGTGATTATATGTTTTTTTTTTTTTTGAGTGTTGAGTTTGAGGACTGAGTTTGAGTTTGAAGATACAGATGTAGTGAAAACAACGGCCATTTGTACCCCAATGTTTATAGCTGCAATGGGACCAAGACCTGGTTTGTTTGACACACTCTCTGTGGCTCGGCGCCAGGGGTGGCTGTCCTGGGTCTGGGGCCTTAAATCTCTGTCCCTAACTTCCCCAATTCCCACAATTTCCCCCCATGATCCTTTGCTCTTTTTGAGTGATTTCCACCAGACTCCAAGTTAATGCTGGTCCCCAATCACAGGCCACTCTCCTATTGGGATATTGCTTTCCAATGTGTTGCCTCTGGTGGCTCCCTTCCCCCCTTTTTTTAATCTTCTGACATCTGTCTGATGT
>PISX010026615.1:0-24211 GCA_004024625.1 Mellivora capensis | reverse complement strand
ACAGAGGATATGCAAGGCACAGTTCAGTTCACTGATAATGCTAAACCACATAAGAATTTTAGATCCAGGCAACAAACCAACAGTGAGTGGTCTTGGGACCTGCTGTCCACAGATTGGGATCCACTGTTCTAGGTCCTCTAGCCATTGTAACACTACTTGGGTCTAAGGGAAATGAAGTCACATTCACTTAACAATATTTATCACATACTTGCTCTATATAAGGCATCATGCTAGGAATTTGGAAAACACAGATGAGTAAGACAGTTCCTCTCCTTGAGAAATTTATAATTTAATGGAGACAGATGGACATAAAATGTTTACATACTGGTGTAACAATGTGAAAAATCTATCTATACATTAGTGTAATACAGCAGAAAAAATTATATTGCTGTAGCTGCTTTATCTCCTCTGAGGATGGCATCATGTTTTCTCTGGAGTAAATGGCTTTCTGTTTGGCAATGTAACTTTAGCAGCAGCTTTGCACTCAAAAAGTGACCAACCCTTCTCCAAGGGTAGAATTTTGAAAGAGACAAGAAAACAAAGAAACAGTTCAGCAGCTCTACCTATGAAATGGAGAGATATTTACTGTGACAAATAAAAATATTGGGAGGAAAGAGGGTATGGGTTCTAGAGAAAGAAAGGGAGAGGAATCAAGCAACATAGTGGCAGAAATCTGGTGGAAGTGGGTGTGTATGGGGGAGAGTATTGTGAGAAATTTGGACTGGAAGGAATGTTAGGCAAGATATAGTGGCAAAAGGAACTTTATTTGGAGGTGGGGTAGTTAAAGTGAACTCATTAAATTAGAACATGAACACAGAGAAGTGCAAAAATCTTAACTATACATCAATTTTTTTTTTCAAAAGAAACACATCCTAGTGATCATCACTGGCTCAAGAAACAGCACATCACTAGAGCCCCAGAAATGCCCTCTTGGCCAAAGGACTTTTATGTTGATCTGAACCCATTTTTCTCATCTTCATTTTATTGATAATAGTTTGGCATAGACAGAAATGCTCATGTGAGAGGTGACTTGGTGGCTTAAAAATAAAGGGAGTGGAGTATCTACATTTAATATCTGGATTGGTATGTAAAAAAAAAGAAGACAAAAGGTGTAGGAAGTGACCTGAGGAAAAGTGGAGTTTCTTTGAGAACAGGATACTGAAGTCATCCAAAACCATGAGAATATAAGCTCAGTGGAATTGACAGATATCTTGAGGAAGGTCTTTCACTGAGCAAAAGCACATGTGCAAAAGTTCAGGGACCTAGGTAGGCATTCAACTCTATACTGGACAAGCACAATCTGTGAAGTGCTTGGAACATAGAGTTCTTGGGCTTAAGGAATAGAAGATGAGATCTGAAAAACATAGTGAATTTGAAGAGTTTTGACTGGGGGCAAAGAGGTGGGTATTCTTTTTACAGACATAGGAGAACCATGGAAGATCATTAAGAATGGGAGTAACAAGGATGAGATTCATTCTTTAAATGGACTCCTTTGGGGCTAGTTGTCAGCATAAAATGGAAGAGGAAGAAGCTGGTATTAATAAGATTAGATAGGAAGATTATTCCAATATGTGAGGTGAGAGATCATGAAGAACCAAATCACAGCATGGTATAAAGATTTGAATTCAGTCAGCAATGAAGAACAGAAAACAGATGTGGAAAATGTTCAAACAGTAGAATTAATGGTATTTGGTCACCAGTTGGCTGAGAGGATGCTAGAAGGGGAAGAGGATAGGACCCCTTATCCCTGCATCTTGGGAGACAGGGTAGATGGGTATATCATTTACTCAAACTGAAGATGCTAAAAGGAGGAGCTCAAAGTTTGGGGCTGTGGTTGCAAAAGTTATAATGAGGTGAGTTCTGGATATGTAAGTTTGAGGTGCCCTCAGGATATCCAGGTAAGAATGTTTGTGTGTTAGTGTCATAAATGACACCTCCGGAAGCTACTGGAAGTGACAGGGAGAAATCACAGAAAGGAGACAGTAAATGAATGTCAGTGGGTGACAGTGTAACTGTAAAGGAAATGGGTCCTTAAATTGGTTCAAAAATAGAATAGCATACAGTTACTAGAAAACAGTTTTAATTTAATTCTCCATAGCTTTTATTACTGGGTTGCTTAAATAAATATTTAGAAAAGTTAAACTATATTCTTCATGCTTTTATTATCATTATTAACCATTTCATTTATAATTCAAGTCTAACATAATTGTCCAATTTAAGTAAAGCTTACTGAAATTGGGCTCACTGTTAATAGCATATAAACCTAGATTCTGTCAAAACCACATAGTTAAAACACTAAAGAGTTATACTAATATTTTGATTTAAGTTTTTAAATGCTTAAAAATAAAACAAAAACTAAAAAAGTATAAGTATTTTGGACATTATAAGCTGCAGGTTTCACATATATCCAAACTGGGATTGCAGGGGTAGTGACGATTAAGAATACAAAATAAAAGAGGAGACTTTGGTGTTAGGTAGGATGGAGAAGAAAGCAAATGAAAATTCTTTTACTGCATAACTTTAATAGGCCAAAGAAATGCAAAATTAAGAAAAATTAAAGGCAGTGAAGATGTATGGACAAAACAAAGACAGGATGAATGAACAAAGAGGAGACCTATGAAAGTGGGTAGGTGTCACCCACTGCTTTCTCATTTGAGGGAATCTGCAAGTTCTGGACCAGGCTGCCAATCTAGTTTTGTCTGAATGAAGGGACCTTAGTTTACTAGGGCAGCCATAACAAAGTACCAGAAACTAGGTGGCTTAAAACAACAGAAATTCATTCTCTTGTAGTTCTGGAGTCTGGAAGTCAGAAATCAATGTGTTGATAGGGCCGAGTCCTCTAGACTCTTGGTAGTATCCTCTCTTGCCTCTTCCTAGCCTCTGGTGGTGGCCTTTGGTCTTTGGCATTCCTTGTCCTTGTGCTGCATAACTCAAGTTTCTGCCTTTGTCTTCCCCTGCTACTCTCCCTGTGTCTCTGTGTCACTTCTCTTTGGGGGTGACAAGAGACCACCCTACTCTAGTGTCTCCACCTACTAACTAATTACATTTGTGATGATGCTATTTCTCAATGAAGTCACCTCCTGAGGTACTAGGGAAGGACATGAAGTGTGGCTGGGGGAGGGAGAGGTGTAACTCCACATTGTACATGACACTTCTGGAAAAAAGAGAAAACTTTTCTGGAAAAAAGAGAAGTACTTTTCGATATTGAAATGATCTGGTAACTCAGTTTATAAACAGTAGGAGCCTTAAGTACATGATAGCTATTTTCCCTTGTGATTCATTTGCTGATTCCAGAGGCTGCATGGAGGCTTAATAATTTGAAGAGAAAGACTGAACTCTCCCATTGTTTTATATTATCTGAAAGAAAAGCCCCACCTGAGGAAAAGAAACTGCTCAAACTTCAATTATTCCTTTTCTCCAATGCAAGCCAAATTTAGAAACAGTATGGTACTGGAGGCTGGAGAGCAAATCTCAAAAATAGTAAAAAACTGATTGAGTCAGTCAGCCAGGGCATGGGATACACTAGGCTCTCAGTGGGAATTCCATGTCAGTTGTCCCTTAAAGACATTTTTAAACCAGAAGTTGACTCCTTCTATCTTATATTATAACTTACCTCATCTCAATTTCTTTGAATCTGGAAAAGACAAACCATCACAGGGGGGAAAATAATATAAAATTCAATCTGTATGGTATTTTATACTCAATGTCTAGCACAAAAGAAAACATATGGTAGATGTATCAAGAAGCACAACATGTAAACAATATGAAAAATAAGTCAATAGAAGAAGACTGACAGAAGATCCAGATGTTAGAATTAGAAAAAAGGGACCATAAAATAGTTATAATCAATCTGTTCAAGGAAATAAGATAAATGATCGAAAAAAGTAGACAAGAAACAGTATTTCAACAGAAAACTGAAGACTATGAAAGAAAGAAAATGGACATTCTGTGACTGTAAATCACCATATTTGAAATTAAAAAACTTCTTATTTTGGTTAACAGCTGACTGGACATAGGTGGAAATATGATTGGAATAATCAGAGACAGAATAATAGAAAAGAATCAAATTGAAGCACAGAGAGGGAAAAGATAGGGAAGAAAGCCCACAGGAAAAAGTCACTTCTATGACACAGCAAATAAGCTAATAGGTGTATTTGAGCTCAAGAAGGAACAGAGAGAAAAAATTGTGACAGAAGGAATATTTCAGGAAATAATGGCTGGGAAATTTTCAAAGCTGATACAGGTCTTTCCTCCACAGGTTTAAGAAGTTCCTGAAACCTGAACAATGAAATATATAAGGGAAATCACACCTAATCTCGTCATAGTCAACTAAAAACTTAAAAAAAAATCTTAAAAACCTAGAAAAAAGACACATTGCCATCAAGGGAACATTAAGAATGGTGGCTAAATTCTCAATAAAATCATGGAATTCAGAAAACGAAATGGAATGCTGTTTTCAAAGAAAAAATGAACTGAAGAAGACATGACAATATAGAATGCTATACTTTGCGAATACATTTTTCAAAAATAAAGATGAAATATAGATATTCTTAAGAAAAAAAGCTGAGAGGGCGCCTGTGTGGCTCAGTGGGTTAAGCCTCTGCCTTCAGCTCAGGTCATGATCTCAGGGTCCTAATATGGAGTTCCTGCATCAGGCTCTCTGCTTGGCAGGGAGACTGCTTCCTCCTGTCTCTGCCTGCCTCTCTGCCTACTTGTGATCTCTGTCTGTCAAGTAAATAAATAAAATCTTTAAAAAAAATAAAATCTATAAAAAAAAGAAAAAAGCTGATAAATATGTTGACAATAGACCTACATTACAAGAAATACTAAAAGAAGTTCTTTAGGCTGAAAAAAATCACAGGCGAAAGCAAGGAAGTACAAGAAGGAATGAAAAACACTGAAATGTATATGTATGACTGTTGACATTTAGGGCAACCATCCTAGCAAAGCCTGTACTGTACATAATTCTTACAGAAATAAATTATATGACAATAGCAAAAAATAGTGTGAGGGGGATAAAGAGATATAAATATTTGCAAGATTTTTTTGAATGTAAACAAGGACCAACTTAAAATTGTTTGTATAAATTAAAGATTCATTTACTAATTTCTATTGAAAACTAAATGAATTATACTGAGATGAAACAAAAATATTAAGAGAAGTAATAGAGTAAGATAATAAAAATTATTGGTGAATCTACAAGAAAGAAGTAAAAGGGGAATAAAGAATTAAAGAACAAGTGGACAAATAGAAAACAAATAACAAATGAGAGAAATAGGAACTAGTAATAAGCCATGGTTTAAATGGGCAATTTTCACTATACGTATATCTAACAAAGGATTCATATCCACACTATACAAAGAAGTCTTAAAATAGATGCTAAAAAATAATCAACTCAAAGAAATGTGCAAAAGACTTGAAGAGATACTTTATAAAATAAGATGTCCCAATTTCTAATAAGCATATGAGAAAGAACTTATCTTGGTAATAGATAATGGAAAGCCCATCAAAATCACAATATGATACAAACACACACTTGCAGAATGTTTTAAATAATAATAAAAGAAAAAAAAGATAGTACCAACTGTTGACAGAGTGCAGAGCAACTTGAACTCTCATACATTTCAGGGAAAGTAGAAATTAGTCCAATCACTTTGTAAAACTGCTCGGGACTATCTACTAAAGCTAAACATATGCAGAGCCTATGATGTAGCAATTCCATTACGAGGTATACATCTAACAGTAATTAGGGTATAGGCCTGCCAGAAGATAAGTACATACTTGTTCATAAAACCTTAATTTCTAATACCTAAAACCATAAATAATCCATCCATATTGGATATTAATCCATAAATGTCCATCTACAGGAGAACTGATAGCTAAATTCTGGTAGTAAATCCATACAAAGGGACATGGCACAGTGATAAAAAACAATAAACTACTAATATATGCAATGATGGGATGAACTTTACCACATTATTTTGAGGGGAAAGGCCAGACACAAAAAAGCAAATAATGTAAGATTCCATTTATGTGGTATAAGAGAAGAGGCAAAACTAACAGGCATTGGAAAGAATTCCTATGAATGGGGCATATTCATCATAAAGCTACTGCTCATTCTGGACTACTAGGTTTAGATAACTCTCCTAAATTTTATACGTTGCCTTCCAAGAATCTCCTAAGAAAAATAAGCAGTAATCAGCTATGAGTATTTCTTTGTGTCAAGTCATTTTTCCCGTTGAACTATCTGTTAGATTTAAGGTACTGTAGACAGTGAGTAAGGTAAACCTTCTTGACTGGCATGAATTACAAACTCTTAATACTTCTTAACACTCCATTTAAAAAATGGTTCTCTTATGCACACGGCCTGATGAAAGGGCTTAAGTACATTATATTTAGGAAAACACTGATAACATTCAAGAGTGTTAAATGTGAGTAAACTACTGGAGCCTCTTTGAAGATGGGGAATAAGATACAAAAAGGACATTTGAGTAAATAAGGAAATATGGTCAGAAGTAGAGCATAGTGAACATTTGGGTGTGCGTTACTGCATTCCATAGTTATACACAAATAATTTTAAGATTTTTCTCTTTTGTATCTTTGACCTATATGTTAACTATATGATGCAAATTTGATGGCAATTTTTTAAAAAAATGTCATATTCTATCTCTTTAGTATATCATATTAGTTAAACTTTAGACAAACTGAATTTTTAAAAAATTTTTTTATTAACATATAATGTATTATTAGCCCCAGGGGTACAGGTCTGTGAATCGCCAGATTTACACACTTCACAGCACTCACCATAGCACATACCCTCCCCAATGTCCATAACCCCCCTCCCCTCTCCCGATCCCCCTCCCCCCAGCAACCCTCAGTTTGTTTTGTGAGATTAAGAGTCTCTTATCCCATCTTGTTTCATTTATTCTTTTCCTACCCCAATTCCCCCATGTTGCCTCTCAACTTCCTCATATCAGGGAGATCAGACAAACTGAGTTAAAGTTCCAGAGTTTAGCAGTTAGGTGACCTTGAGCAAGTGATTTTTTCTCTCTAAACCTTGGTTTTGTTATTTTTAAATAAGGATAATCATAGTGCTTTCCTTACTGAAAGAATAACAGAGGTATTGCATATTAGTGTCCATGTTTATGTACAAAATGACATCCTTTGTCAGATAAGATTCCAGGGGTGACAGAGTGGCTGAAGAGGGTTTTCTAGTAGGAGAGTAAGGAACCAATTCTGAGCAGAGACATTATATCAGGGTTGTCATATGAAAGGGATAAAACTACAGTAGTAGGTTGAAAGGAAGGCTCTTACAGAACAATTGCCATAGAAATAATATTCCATAGAAATCAATTAAGAGTTTTTCAAGACTATATCTATATAAGATATCCAACAGTGGAAAAAAATAAGAGAAACAACTATTTCAAGGAGAAGACATTTCAGACAAAAAGGCAAAGGAAAAGAGCATTGGTACAAAAGAGAGTGAAGACCAACTGGAAAAATTCCCTTAGCCACACTGGTTAGGGACTGTCACTAACTCCTCGGTAAAAGAGAACTGAAGATGAGATCAGATCTATTGTTTACTTTCTATGACTCCTTAAATGTAGCTCCATATAGTAATCTGTACACAATCACAGAACTGGATCCCAGAGGGGAAGAGGTTCCCAAATCTCAAGAGAGGAAAGAAGTCTATGTCCCTCAGAAACTGGATAGAATGGTGAAAAATATGAAATTAGCCATAAAAATTGAAATTGTGTAACAGAAATCACAATGCTATGTATGCTCACACATTTTTCTTTCCTGAAAATAAAAATAAAAACAAAGGAGATGAACAAATATTTGAAGATTCTGGACAAGCAGTATCTGAAGTGAGAGAGAAACAAACATAGGCTCATACCATGAGCCTTCTGTGATTTCTGGATTTCAGTGACCAGTACAATATCCCACACTCCAGCATCCCTCCCCTCCCTCGGAACTGACATAAGGTTGCCAAGTTCTTATTTTAACAAGTACTGACATTTAAAAACAATCAGAAATCACCATTTACTCCCTTCTTCATTTTACAAAAGAATGAATTCATACCAAAAAATATAGGATGGACATGAACTAGGAGGGAATGTGCATTATGAAAAACTCTCTATATCATTCTCCATTATTCTCATTTTTTAAAAAAATATTTTTATCTATTTATTTATTTGACAGAGATCACAAGTAGGCAGAGAGGCAGGCAGAGAGAGAGGAGGAAGCAGGCTCCCCGCAGAGCAGAGAGCCCGATGCGGGGCTTGATCCCAGGACCTTGGGATCATGACCCGAGCCGAAGGCAGAGGCTTTAACCCACTGAGCCACCCAGGCGCCCCTCTCATTACTCTCATTTTCATGCTGGTATGGGACAACTTCTCTGTGGACGGAGAATTGGTTTGTGGGCCAGGATTTCCAACCTATTGACCCAAAGCACTATTGTGTTCCAGCATCGTGGATAAAGGCGCCTATACCACCAACTCAAACATTTTATTCCTATGCAAATGCACATAGGGTTCTTGCTACACAATGTGGGGATAAGGCAGTCTCAACAAATCCCTTATGAATTTTTAATCTTTATTTTTGCAAAATTTGCCATATAGATCAATTTTGGCCCTACTTCAGTTATTAGAGTCGAGATTCCCTTTCAATGAGCAACAAATAATAGTACCCAAGACCTTATGTTTAACTCATATAATATCACTTACAACAGTGGATTGCAACTTTGGCTGCCATGACTATCTCCCTTCTAGACATTGAACCTCTTGAGGGCAGTAACTAGTTTTCCTTACAACCAAAGCAACAGTTGGGACAATGTGAGCCCTTATACATATGTAAGAACGAATGGCTCTGCTCAGATTATGTCTCTTGAAACATAATAACAATATACAACAAACCCCGGCTGCTATGTTCTAGTTTATTGATGGAAAGAGGAATTGGCTCTGTCCTTCAAAATTTACTGATTCTTCAGAATACACGAAACCGTTACTAAGTGTTTAGCGCTGTGCTAACTGCTAAAGACAATCAAGACGAGCAGAATGGAGCTCTTGCCTTCAAGGGTGGCAACAGCACTTGCTCTCAGGAGCTTACGTTATCCTCTTAGCAAAGTGCCAGTTTCCTGAATGATATAAATAATAAAATTGTTTGCGATCTCCACGGAGTAAACACTTGCTCTGATATGCTTTTCTTAGTGAGAATAAGGCCCATTTATCACAGTAAGTAGCAATACCCACTTTATTTCTCTACGAGTCCTCTTGTCTAACAGATTACAGCCACTATCCCCCGACACACTTTACTTAAATTGGAGCCTTAGCCTTATCCTCTATAAATGAAACAATAAATCTGCTTACTATTGCAAGTCTTGTTGTATTTGCTGTTCTCCTGTGCAAACCCTTCCAGCCGGCACTGAAAACGATGCTGCCAAAATTCTTGAAACCAAGGGTTTCGAAGGTTTGTTTCTGGACGGAGCTTCAGATAATAATCATCAAACCACTTGACATCGGGAGATTGGAGCTTGATTGTGATTCCACCAACAGCTTCTCGCTGATATCCATCTGTCACATCATACCTGTCAGCCCAGCCATCACTGTGGGGAAACAAAAACCAGCTCAGCTCAGAACAGATACTTTCTAAGGAAATGATTCCATATTTGCTTTCTTTTTGAAAAGATCAGTCATTAAAAGGTGCCTCAGGCCACTTCAGGGTCCTACATTATACCTACATGATTCCTGAGAAAGAAGCTTAGAATAAAGAGTATAAAACACCAGGGGAACTTTGCACCTAAGAGGACTAGAAGGTACCAGTCTCATTAACCTCAAACTGTGGAGAATAACCTAATGTTTTTGGCAGAATTTTACCAGTTGTAAAACCGGTATATGTATGGAAATTGCATGATATCACCATTCATACTGTTAACTGAGTGTTTATTTTTTTTTAAAGATTTTATTTATCCATTTGACAGACAGAGATCACAAGTAGGCAGAGAGGCAGGCAGAGAGAGAGGAGAAGCAGGCTCCCCGCTGAGCAGAGAGCCTGATGCAATGCGGGGCTCTATCCCAGGACCCTGGGATCATGAGCTGAGCTGAAGGCAGAGGCTTTAACCCACTGAGCCACCTAGGTGCCCTGAGTGTTTAGTAGCTAGGTCAAGTTAACTTTAAATCCATTGTTCCTTTACTTTATGATAATTATTATAATTATCATAAAGTAAAAATGAAAATATTGTGGGGCACCTGGGTGGCTCAGTGGGTTAAAGCCTCTGCCTTCGGCTCCGGTCGTGATCCCAGGGTCTGGGATCTCTGCTCTGCAGGGAGCCTGTTTCCCTTCCTCTCTCTCTGCCTGCCTTTCTGCCTACTGGTGCTCTTCGTCTGTCAAATAAAATAAAAATAAAAAATCTTAAAAAAATGAAAATATTTCTAAAACACACCTAATATTAATTTAACCATCCTACAACATGATATTCATTTTTTCACATTTTACAAGTAAATTATAAAGAGGTTAAAAAAAGCTGCTGACTATGGTCATTCTGTTAAGTATAGATTCTTCAGCACTTCACACCAAAGTCCCGTAATCCACAGTCCATATACTCTTTCCCGTTCCATGGTACTTCTTTAATATATTTAAAATGCACACATGAAATCCTGTTTTGCGTTGGACAGATTAGAAAACTTCTTAACAATGAACCATCGAGGATGGTGACAGGGACCATCCACTTCAATATTACTATCATTCTATGCCCTGATCACTCAAAGTAACCCAGGGATTTTAAAATAAAAGAGAGTTTGAAACCAGAGAGTTCATGATACAATGGTTTAAGAGTGTGAAAGAATAAGGGGGAAAGTATTCTAAGCTTATTTGGAAAATATGTGAAACAAAACTTTGGAAATAAAAGACATAAAAAGATGTTTATATCAAATTTGGGTACACCTCAGGGCAGGACAAAAGATACTGATTTTTCCATCCTCTCTCCCAATGGAAGATACACAACTTGTGCTAAGTATCTGCTGGGGCCCAGTGGGGCTGTCCTTCCTTTGAAGACAGGCAAGTGCTTTTTCAGGGAAGATAAAGAAAATCAAGGGACATTTTAACATTGAGAAAAAGTAACAAAGAGGGAAGAGAAAGAGTTTAGAGGGAGCTGAGCGGAAGAACAGGATGGAGCCTCCTGAATGTGAAGTAGGAAGTGCTTGGAGGTTAGAGGGGGTGGGGTGAGGGTGGACACAGGAGAAAGGGAGAGAGAGGATTTGCATTCACAATCATTGTTTATTTCATACATATTAGATATATTTATCAGAATGTGAATCTCCCTTTATCTTCCTTCAAATGCATTGTTCTCTTTTTAACTTTTTTTGTAGGTGGAGAGCATGCTCCAATATTTTGCTATAAAATCAGTGCTAGGGAAGGTATTACGTAAGTAATTAATTAAAATAAGTATAAAAAAATGTACTTTTATTCTAGCATGCTCTGCTATGGCAACTCTGACTTAAAAACTGATAATGAGAGTTTTTCCAAAGGTTGCAGATTACTCATTAAGATATCATAAGGGCTTGCCATAACTTGAGATGTTTCCTAAGGCATCAGTGGGTGGAGGAGGAGAAAAAAACAAACAAACAGAACAAACCATTTCTTCTTCTAAGTCTAAGTCGTCACGGACAAAAGAGATTTCGTTAAAAAATTATGGTAAAATTTCAAAAACTTTTGTGGCAGCTCAGGAAAAAGACGAGTAAGTCATGCAATATGTTTTGGCCCAGTGTTGAATTTGGTTACTTCACACATTCTCTTCCCTCAAATTTCTCATTTTCAGCTGCAGAAGATTTTATTTAAAGCTGACAAGTTGAAATGATGTGGGCTTGTTTGCCTCATTGTCTCCCTCTGTTGTGGAGGGTTTATTATATCACTGCTATGAGAGTGTGGGTCTCATTGGCGCCCGAGGAGATGCAGGGGCGGGCTGCAAATGGGGCAGGAAGGGCTGTTTGTCAAGCAGAGCCCCATTCTCCAAGAAGTAGGAATTTAAATTGCTCCTTTTGTTAATGCTAGCTTGCTCTTATGTAACACTATGATTATGAATATTACATAAGAAATGTAAGATTATAATGGGTCCAATTTACCCTTCACAATTCATTCATTGAATTTAATAGGGATTGTAAAAAGCTTGTCTTGATAAACTTTTCTGGAGGAAATATTTCCATAAAAAAAGTATCTATGCCAGAGTGTGTTAACTGACTCAATTCACACCATATTCTTCAGTTTTTTTTTTTTTTGTTCAGGTATACATTCCTTCTCCATACTTAAGAAGTTGGCAAAATATGTTTTATTAGTAGTCTATAAGTTAGAGTTATGCAGTCAAATGCTCTACCACTGACCTATACCCCCTAGAATTGTGAATTTAAAAGTTTTGTTCCAGATGTTTCATTCAACAGCAAAGTAAAAAATCATAATGGAGTTTGTAATTAAACAGAAAATTCCAATATTGATTTGATAAACCAAGGTTATTCTATTTAAACTTAGTGAGGAATGTCTGCTGTGTAAGTTTCAAGAAACTTCATTCCATGATGGCTAAGTTAGATGGTGTCGTATTGACTTTAGGTTATTAAATATTAACATTTTCATAAAAATGTGCTTTTAAGATTTGTGTTAAGATGACAGGGTATCTCTAAGTAAGAAATAATAAATCCAAAAACAAAATGAAATGCCAAGAAAAACTTACGCTGCTTTTCTATGACCTAATGCTTTACATTATACTGATAGATTAGACTGTCAAGTACTACCTAAATACTTTTGGGAGACATCTATTTCACCAAAGAAGGAATAAAGAGTGGGGAGGAAGATAAGGGAAGAAACTAAAAATACACCATATTTAAAATACCTCTCCCCATTTAGTATCTATCTATCGATCTACCTGCCTATGTATCTCCACTCATTCATCTATCCAATTCATCCATTTATCTAATTTCTCTTCTCACTGATGGGCATTTTACCCATCTCCCCATAATCCACTTCATTATTTTCCTCCTGATGCCTTGATATACAGTCAATCCTCATTATTTGCAGATTCTGTATGTGCAAATTCATCTACTTGCTAAAATTTATTTGCAAGCTCCAAATCAATACTCATGGCACCTTTGTGACACTTGCACACATGCCCAGAGTGGCAAAAATTGTTGAGTCTCTGGATGTGCACATTCCCAGCTGAGACTGAACAGCATGCTCCTCTGCCTTCTGGTTGGAGCTCTTGTATTATAAACAAGTCCTTTTCATGATCTGTTTAGTATCAGGGTTTTTGTATTTTTGTGGGTTTTTTTTTGTTGTTGATTTCACTGTTTAAAATAACCCCCCAGCATAGTGCTGATGTGTTATCTAGGGTTCCCAAGTGCAAGAAGGCTATGGTATCGCCTACACAGAAAATGCATTTTTAAAATCAGCTGCATTCATGCATGAGTAAAGTGTTATTTGTTGGGAGTTCAATATTAATGAATCAACAATATATTTTAAATAAGGTATCTTTAGACAGAACATGCATAAAGCAAAGTTATGTACTGCCTACTTGATGGAAATGTGAAAAGAGGCCCACAGCAATTTAAACCTGTCCTTCTCCTGGGGACAGTGGTCACTATTCACTGATTCACAACAACAAATTCACAAAACAAGAATTCAGTGTACATATAATATTCTTAATTGGAGTGTTATATTAGGCCTTCACCTTTTCTTTGACTATAGAAACTGAGTGACTTGGACATTTAGAACAGGAAAAACATTTTTAGCTTACTTAGGTTGGCTTAACTAAAGGAGGAATCTTTAATATGTACCCATTCTCAAACAATCTAAGGTATCAGATTCTTTAAATTCTCCCTGAAGACATCTTAAGGACATGCTCATCCAGCAAGAATTTATTTTCATTTTCTTTCCAAACTGCATTACCAAAATGTATATGCCTCCTCTATTATCTACATATCCTCCTTTCTCCTCTCAGCCCTCAATTCCCACTATTCCTCCTAATTAGCAATTCACAGAAGTTTAATTTTTATCTGTTTTCAACAGAAGGTTGTTGTTTAACAAAATTGACTCTGAAATTCTCCAGCTAGAGTTCATCTTCGATCTCTCTATAGCTTTTCTTATTTCCGTCAACATTTATTAAATATCTGCCTATCTTGGACTAAATTATTTTGTGGCAATAAAAAATTCCAGTGTCCCAGTGGTTTAGTAGAAAAGTTTATTTCTTGCTCAGCCTTTAGATTCATTGCAGAGGGTTATAATTCTGCTCCATGTTGCCTTCATTCTGAGACACAGTCTGAAAGAATAGTTTCCTTCTGGGACATGGCCAATCTCGTAGAAGGATAAAACATCCAATGGTTCTTTTTTTTTTTTTTCCTTAAGATTTTATTTATTTATTTGAGAGAGAGAAAGAATGAGAGAGAGCATTTGGGGAGAGAGGTCAGTGGGAGAAGCAGACTCCCTACTGAGCAGGGAGCCCAATGCAGGACTTGATCCCGGGACTCCAGGATCATGACCTGAGCCGAAGGCAGCTGCTCAACCAACTGAGCCACCCAGGTGCCCATCAACCAATGGTTCTTAAGTGGTCCACTCAGAAGTGGTACAGGTCACTTCTGCTCATATTTCATTGATGAAAGCAAGTCATATGGGCAAGCCTTACCTAAATAGGACAGGTGTGTATGATTTTTCCCACACAGGGGATCAATGAATGTTGTGAATAAAAATTCACTTCACCACATTTATTACGTATTGAAACTGTTTTGAGATTGAGAAAAACAAGTAAGTTTTACACACTATACTCCAAGACTCACAGTCTAGTAGAGGAATGAGAGAGGAGGACAGACATATAAATCAATGACCTCATACAAATAAATACTGTTGCAGGTGTGAGACAAATGCAATGGGAGAGAACATCAGCAAATAATTAATTCTGTTAGGAAAATCATATTTATCTATCTATTTATTCATTTATCTATAAAAGGAAACACATTTACTTGAAAGAGAGAGTGTGGGGGCAGAGCAGAGTGAGAAGGAGAGAGAATCTTAAGCATGCTCCACTCCACGCTCAGCGTGGAGCCCGACTTGGGACTCCATCTCAGCATCCTGAGATCATGACCTGGGATGAAATCAAGATTTGGATGCTTAAACAAGTGAGCCACACAGGTGCACCCAGTTTTATTTATTTTTTAAATATTTATTTATTTTATTCTGGGGGGCAGGGAAGAGGGAGAGGGAGAGAATCCCAAGCAAACGCCCCATTGATCTTGGAGCTCCGCTTAGCTCTGTCTCAGAACCCTGAGATCATGACCTGAGCTGACACCAGGAGACCAGAGCTTAACCAACCAAGCCAGTGAGGTACCCTGAAAGATCAGTTTTAAATTGAGTTTGAAAAGTATGGATAATACTTTTATATATATCATATGTAATATATATATAATATATATATATATATATATATATATATAAAATATGGAGTGAAAACGGTATTTTGAAATTTTATTTTCTAGGTAGGGAGAAGGTATTTGGGAATCTGGAAAAAGTGACTAAGAAGCAGCATAGCTACATTGATCAGTGAACCAATGAGGACAGTGAACCAACAAGAAGTAAGCAGAGGAACACCAGTTGCGAATGGTCTTTTGTGTCATCCCAATGGTTTGGACTTTTTCATTCAGACAACAGGGAGCCAGTGGTGGCTTTTAAGGTGGGAAATGAAATGAGGAGATGATGAGAATCGGAGAAAATATGGTAGCAGCATGAACAGATCAGAGTGGTCATAGATGAGTGTTCAGGGAATCAAGTTAGAAAATGTGCTGCAGTGGTGACAGAAACCACTGGAGTCCTGAATTTAAAGCAGGAGCAGCAGGCCTGCAGAGGCTTCTTTGTAAGGAATACTAAGAATTCCATAGGAAGAGATGTGTGGAGAATAGGGGTAAAGGGGGAGTTTTATGGTTTATGCTATCATGAGGATATTGTTGTTCCACATCCTAAATGTAAAATAGAGGGAGACAACAGGTCTGGGGTGAAAAAAAATTGAATACAGGTTGGAGCCTGTGATGATCAGATTTCCCTTTATATGCTCTCTAGTGGTTCTTTTCTCCTGCATTTTGATCTATTCTCTACATATACAACTGATTTGAATGTTAAAAAAATTAATAAAGGGGCACCTGGGTGGCTCAGTGGGTTAAGCCTCTGCCTTCAGCTCAGGTCATGATCTCAAGGTCCTGGGATCGAGTCCCGCATCGGGCTCTCTGCTCGGCAGGGAGCTTGCTTCCTCCTCTCTCTCTCTCTGCTTGCCTCTCTGCCTACTTGTGATCTCTGTCAAATAAATAAATAAAATATTTTTAAAAAATTAATAAAAGTCAGCAATTGTCTTATCTTTGGGCCAGTACCATATTAACCTACCCTATTCTGTTTAGTTTCTTTATATGCTGAACAATAGCTCTTGGCAATCAGAAAATGAGAAATAACAAAAATAATAGAACTCTAAAGACTTGATACTCTCTACCACTATGTCCTTATAATATAAATATTTTAACCTTAGAATTATTATTTTTATCATTTATTTTATTAAATCACTGATATGTAAAGCAGAGCAATACTTATGGTTATAAAATAATTACCTCAGGGTTTACAACCAATAGATTTAATATCAAAATATATTTCTGGAATGTTGAAGCCCATGAAGTCTACATGGTAACAGGAATAAAAAAATATTGGAAAATTATGAAGAGAAAAGTTTATGAATTATCAAATGTTAGAGATGTTAAATAATTAAAAAATTATTTCTCTTATCAAAATCTAAATCTGTATAATATAGATGATATAATCTTCCTTTCCTCATTTCCTGTTCATATATTTTAAGTGATTGCTATGTAAAACAGAAAAATACATATATCACAGAAAATTGCATTGGATGATCCTTTAGTTACAGTCTCCATATACTACTCATTTTAGTTCATTAACTCGGAAAGCATTTGGAATGCCTCTTCGTTGCGTTCAAACTGCACAGACACTGTGGTAGGTTCTAGTACATGCCCTTAAGGAGCCAACAGTCCATTAGGCATGACCTGGCTGAATGGGCAATCCTGACTTATGAACCCATTGGCAGTTTCCTCATTTACTCTTTAGACTGAACATGCCCTTTCCTTTTTCCTCAGTCTATGTGCAAATAATACTGTTCATTAGATTTCCAGTCACTGCATCACTTATGGAAAATCACATTCCTGTCCTACCTCCCTGAGATTATTCCCCAATCACCTCAATTAGTATTCTGGGTGTTTTCAAACTCTCTGTTCTTAACATTTACAATCTCGATTTATTTACATGGAAGGCTAATCACATACAATGGGTATGGATTTGATAGTTGCACTCTCAAATGGCAACCTGAAGATTCAGTATAACTCCACAGAATTCTTGGGGAGGCATCTGTCATGGGCAAACAACATGAAAAATCCCCTCCAAGTCTGTTTCAAAAGGAGTAATACCAGACTAAAAATATAAGCATCAGAATAACTACTCTTCCGAAGGAGCAGTCATTAAATTAATGGAAGGAGATGTGGGTTGGGGTGCTGTGCCAGGCACACATGGTCATTCTTCAGTCCTGTGTGCTAGAATGTTGGTGCTGCACAGAGTCAGCACAGTCATGTTGTATCCTGGAGATGTCACACATGGATTCCTTTGCCTCAAATGAGTCACGTGTTCCCACTTCCAGGCCTTCTAGAGAGAGTGCCACCCCTTCAACGCGTCATGTGTCTTCTGATTTTAAAATCCAGTCCATCTGTCAAGCCAACAGACTGGGCTAGAATGCAGCCTAGCAAACCTTCTTGAGCTCCTCTGGGCTGAACAGTTTCCTCCTCTCTGATTCCAAAATGTCGGTACATTTATTCCTTTATTCATTGAACAAGTATTGGGTAACAAATATGCTAAATGTGGGGGTATAGTGGTAAACAAGAAGACAAGACCCGCTCTCACGGGGCAATATTATGATGCTTTTAGTTTTGCATGTGTCATCATATTTATTTCTGTTTTCTCTAACTAGACTAGAAATGTTATGCTTTGGACAGATCCTCATCTTTTTGTCTATTATAAAGGCTGGCACATGGTAAGCACTCAAGAAATGTTTTATATAATGTATTAGAAAATTAGATCTTCAAAGGCAAACTTCAAATTATAGAGAATTATTTTAAGATAACTGGATATACTCATTTTTAACTGGGGATGCCATGCTGTCAGATACACCTTGTAAAATGACTGTGAAAGGCTGAATTGATTCCCCCTCCAAAATGGTCCTTTCCAATCTCTACCTGATGCTGTTAAGGTTAATGAGTACATTCATTAGGCCACATCCCAGCACTTTTTTTTTTTCAAAATCTGTTCACAACCCACATAATTATTATGGAAACTGCTGTTCTACCCACATGTAATCATCATCCTGCCAAATCGTTTTACCAATAGCATTTTAACAGATATTCCAGGGTTTTTTGTTTGTTTTTTTCTAATAGTGGGAGTCTACTGACTGGTTGGCTGTCTTCATATAATATATATTTTTTTCTCATCTGGGGGAGTAGGAGGTCTTAGAATCTCTCAATAATAGTGAAAAGCATGAAAGGATATTGAGCTTTCAGAAAAAAGTTCTTTTTTTTAAATATTTATTTATTTGTCAGAGAGAGAGCGAGCACAGGCAGGCAGAGTGGCAGGCAGAGGCAGAGGGGGAAGCAGGCTCCCTGCCCAGCAAGGAGCCCGATGTGGGACTCGATCCCAGGACGCTGGGATCACGACCTGAGCCGAAGGCAGCTGCTCAACCGACTGAGCCACCCAGGAGTCCCCAGAAAAAAGTTCTTATGAATATACACCATTCAACACTAATGAATTATTTAATTCTAAAGAGAAGTAGATTTTTTAAGAAAATGGTTGGGTTACCTACTGAGAATTAACCTTTTTATTATCATATATATATTATATATATAATATGTATAACATATATTATATATATATATAAATATGAGTTTTTCCCATTTCCAAGGCTTTATAAAGAATAAGTAGATGTGGATTGCTGGAGCTATATTAGGACATTCGAAAGAAGGATTAAAAAGTTAGGAACCTATATTTTGCTATGTGTCTAGAGTAGATCAGGTGATTTCTATTGTATTACTTTCCCTAATTCTCTGTAGGCTTTGGAGGTGACTATTTTTAGCCCCAGTTTTTACTGCTCAGGAAACTGAGGCTCTGAGTCATTAAGGAACCTACTCAAAATTTCACAGCAAATATAGAGAGGATTAAAACCCAGATATTTGAGCTGCAAAACTCCTGTGCTTTCCATACCACCTAGAGCCTCCTAAGTAAATTAGTGAATTACAGTGTTGATAGCACAGAGAAGAGTTTCTTAAGTGGATCCTATTTAAGAGGCAGGTAAGGGAGGATAAAGAGCAGAGAGTAGGGCTGGGGCTGCATAGGTAGAATTCTAACATGGTGCCTGAGATTCCTGGTGTTTGGTGATTCCTCTTACCTTTTTATTCAAACACTAATCTAGATAGGTGCTGCTGTGAAGGGATTTCCAAGATGCAATTAAGATCCCAAATAAATTGACCTTAAAAATACAAGGAGATCAACCTCAGTGAGTCTGACCTAATCAGGTAATCCCTGAAAGGTGATTGGCTCTTCCCAGACAAAGAGACTCCAACATGAAAGGGATTTGAGGAGAGAGCTGGAGTAGAAGCTCCTTGGCTGGCTTTAAAGATGGTGGCAGCTCTGTGTAAAGAAACACAGTGGCCTCTAGGAGCTAAGAGTGCCACCCGGTGAACAACCAGCAAAGAAAGAGGGACTCAGGCTCACATCCAAAAGGAACTGAATGCAGCCCAAAACTTCAATGTGCTTGGAAGCAGATCCTTCCACAAAAACCTCTAGAAAGGAATGCAGTTCAGCCAACATTCAGATTTTAGCTTGTTTAACTCTCAGTGTAGAACCCACTTATGCTAGGCATGGACCCCTGACTTCCAGAAAGCACGAGATGATAAGGAATACTGTTTTAAGCTGCTAAACTTGTAATTTTCTACACAGTGACTAAAAGTTATTACATATTCCCCACCTCTCTGCTACATCTCCTCACTTGGAAGGAATGCAATTGTAGGAAGTTTGACCGAATTCTTGGTTTGGTCACAATAGAAAACAAAGGTCTGGGGCTTACCAAAATTTACAGAGAGTATTTAAAATATTGGAATAGTTGAAATATCCAATTTGCTTCAATTTAGACTTCAGGAGGGTAAACGTTCTCCCCTCTGTTTTAAAGGTTTGTTCTACAGGGGATGCTTCCTTATCACACACACCCTCCACAGAGGAAAAGCTGAGAAAGATATTTGTGAATAGATTATTTTGCGAGTTGTACAATCTATTGTTTCTCTTCTCTTGTTATAGCCATTTGGAGAAATGCAAAAATTGAGGCAATTGTGTAAGATGTGCAATATGGTAAGATAATTCAGTTACATGGAGAAAGCACATTACGAGTAGACTATTGTACTCACAGCTTTCTATAACCTCTTCTATGTTTTCTCATGAAGCTTCCTTACTTAGGATAACCTCACAGTTTTCAAACCCCTTTTCCACTGACTTGAACTAATTTCTTCTGTTATGCCAGGAAACTAAGCATGATGTTCAGAATAATTTTTTATGGAACATCTATTAAGTTCCAAGCTATAAGGCCTATTTCATGGTGATGCTGGTGAATATACCCTCCCCCCCATACACACATAAATTTTTCTTCCCTTATATTTTAAAACAGATAATTGAGGATTTCATAATTTCAGATCCAACTGTTTCAGTTAGCAGCATTTAATGAGTAGCATGGCACATGCTAAATTCTCTGAAGAGTGTTGCTGATGAGGACTAAGAGAAGAAAAGCTGTCATTCCTTACCCACTCTGCAGCATTAGAGACAGAAATACGAACTTACAGAGTAGTAATGGTCCTCACATATTTAGGGTTTGCTGTCTGCTAGGTGTTGCTCTAAGCACTTTTTATGGGTGCTTCCTCTCTGCCAGGTACTATTTATATATTCATATTCATCATATATTAGAGAGGCTGGGTGGGGGAGGGGCAGAGGGAGAGAGAGAATATTAAGCAGGCTCCGTGTCCAGCACAGAGCCTGACATGGACTTGATTCCACGACCCTGAGATCACAACCTGAGCTGAAATTAAGAGTGGGATGCTTAATCGACTGAGCCACCCATGTGCCCCTCATATGATATTTTATATCTTCACATATCATATGATAAAAGTTCATCTGGAAAAATGATAAATCACCCAGGGTTATATAGGGTTCAACCTCGGTCTACCTAAATTTAGAAATCAAAACTGAATCTGTACAACTTATTAATGTGGTCTTTGATCCAAATTGGAGTTATCTGGTTTTGTACATGAAAACATAGAGAGACCAGTTATTTTAATTTCTGTTAAACACACACACGCATGCATGCACACATGTGGAATTTTATTTTTTCCTTCTCCCCAAGACTATAAGCAAAGAATTGCCTTAAACCACTGCATTCATCTTCTGGGAAAAAAATTGCCCATCTTTGTAGCGTGAGAATACACTGGCACAGTTATTAAGGATCTTTCTACTCACAAAGAAAAGAGCTATTAGGAGAACTCAAGAGACCTTGATATCTGTACATAAACACAGAATGGACTCTCTTCAGTACACATTTCACTTTGAGGCAACATGTTTTTCCTTGACAAAATATCCCCATGACACCCACTGAAACCAAGTCTGTTGTTAACTTCTCACATCTATCAGAGATGGTTTACCATTGAACACTTACAAGCTGTGAAGACCAGCAAATAATAAAAAATTGCTCTGGGTGTGAGACTAAGGTCCAGAAATAGTTATTACTGAAGAAGCCAGATAAAAGTCAGAACCTAAAAGCCTGGAAATTTAGATGAATTTAGAAGCTACAGGCCTAATAATTAATCCAAATAGACTGAAAATGTAAGTCACATATTAGAAACTGAACAGCTCCTTCCACTTCCAACTATGATAGATTAGACAAGCCTGCCACTGAAGACAATTAGAAAAGCTAGATAAACTTTGAAAAATTTCTGCTAATGCTGTAAGAAAGCTGTTCAAGTCAGCCATGTCTCAGGGAACCAAGATTTGAGAGAGAGAAAAAAATTGTACTGAGGTATAATTTTCCCTATAAGTAGTGATAATTCACTGAAAGGCAGGGATGAGTGGCTAAGGGGTTGGAACAAAAGCAGAAAGTGAGGCTCAAAGTTTTTTAAGTTCTGGGCTAACATTACTCCAAAACATGATCAGGAACTATCTGGGAGAGAAGACAGCACAGATGTGACAAAGACATTTGGTACTATCCCTTGAGCCATCTGCTTATTTGTAGGCAGTTGGTGAGAAGCTTAGAAGTTGAGCGTAAGGCAGTGGCTAACAGGCTGAAAAGATGAGCAGAGCTTTACACAGTTACGGTGGATTATAGAAAAACTAATTGGAATTTTGCGAGTTGCAAATTTCTTCAAAAAGAAATACTCCTAGTAAATACTCCTGGGTTTCATTTGCGATCTTTAAAGGCTATACCCTCCTTGTCAGGCCAAACCAGAAAAAGACAAGCCCCAACAAAAAAGGGACTCAACTTCAAATTATCTTAATAGTAAATTAGATTAAATGGTCACTCTCTAACTGCTGGAAAGCAGCAAAAGCAAATCATTGGAGCTACGTACCATTAGACCTAGCTTCAGATGATCTCTACATTGTCTCTCATTCAATTAAAGTAAATTTAAGCAGTTTTTTTGGGTAGGGGTGAGATGTAGAGAATGTTTATAAACAGATTCTAAAATTTGCATAGAAATATAAATGACTAAGAGTAGTCACTATTATATTGATAAAAGGAACAAAGTTGGGAAAATACACCATTTAGATGCCAAGGCTTAGTATAAAGTTAAAACTACATATAATTTGTGGAGATAGATAAACAGACCAATGGGACAGAGTCCTACATGTTTACAGAGATTTGATTTCTGACAAAGGAAACAACACAAAGATGTCCAAAAAATGTTCTATTAAAGAATCATAAATCTATATCTATATGGGAAAAATATTGAATTAAATACTTAATCCTTGAAAATTAATTCCAGGCAGATTAGAAATCTAAATGTAAATGATAAAACAATAAAGCTGCTAGCTGATAACAAAAAAACTTCCAGATATAACACAAGAATATATTCATCATCTTAGGATAAGAAAGATTTCTCAAACAGTATAGAAAGGACTAACCATAAAATCAGGATAATCAAAAGTATTTATAATAGGGGGAGGAGCAAGATGGCGGAGAAGTAGCAGCTGAGACGACATCAGGTAGCAGGAGATGAGCTAGATAGCTTATCAAAACATTGCGAACACCTACAAATCCAATGCGAGATCGAAGAGAGGAAGAACAGCAATTCTGGAAACAGGAAATCGACCACTTTCTGAAAGGTAGGACCGGCGGAGAAGTGAATCGAAAGCGAGGGGAGGATAGACCGCGGGGGAGGGGCCGGCTCCCGGCAAGCGGCGGAGCAACGGAGCACTAAATCAGGACTTTTAAAAGTCTGCTCCACGGAGGGACATCGCTCCAGAGGCTAAACCGGGGTGAAGCCCATGCGGGGTCAGCGTGGCCCCAGGTCCCGCAGGGTCACAGAAGGGTGTCTGAGTGTCGCAGAGCTAGCAGGTATCGGAGTGGGAAGCCAGCTACAGAGACAGAGCCGAGGAGTGAGCTCTCAGCTCGGGGTTACCTTGGACCGGTCACAGGCTGGGTGAGCTCAGAGCACGGCCAGAGGCGAGGGAGACGGGAGTAGCCGGGGCTTTTCTCTGAGGAGTGGAGCCCCGAATCTCAGCTCTTCTGGGCCGGACACTAGGAGGCCGCCGTTTTCATTCCCGTCCTCCGGAATCTACGGAAAGCGCTCAGGGAACAAAAGCTCCCGAAAGGTGAAACCGAGCGGATTACTCAGCCCGGCCCCTGGTAAGGGCGGTGCTGCTCTGCCTCGGGCAAAGACACTTGAGAATCACTACAACAGGCCCCTCCCCCAGAAGATCAAAAGAAATCCAGCCAAGACCAAGTTCACTTAACAAGGAGAGCAGCGGAACTCCAGAGGAGGAGAAAGCAAAGCGTGGAATTCATGGCTTTCTCCCCATGATTCTTTAGTCTTGCAGTTAATTCAATTTTTTCTTTAAA